>NQII01006048.1:88829-110717 GCA_002778355.1 Clitarchus hookeri
AGTAAACTTTTCTACAGTATAATGTGCACACGGGAAAAAAAATGTAAATGACTCGACAAGAGAATGTAATTGCATGGTTCTTACAAATAACTCAAGGACAAACACCACGTAATAGATAACATAATTGCAGTTCCATGTAAAAAAAATTAATTAACGATCAAGGACTCGAATAGGACGCAGGGACCAAGGGGGGATGGTGGAGGGAACGGGATTTACGTTCATGTTAATGACGGTGCATTTACAAGGCGTGAGGAATCTGGGAACGATCACCAGAGGCAGCTGCAGGCGTGCATTTTCTCTCAGGCCCTTCGAGGACTCGCAGTTTTGGACGCCCTGCCCTGGATATACTTTTCTAACCATTTCCCGTCCTCCCACCGTAAAGGTCAAGGTCACTGATATCCAACATGGGGTTCGTAGTCAGCAACGTAATATGCTAGCCGACTTTTATGGAAATATTCAATTTTTTTACAATTTTTTCTCAAGTTTTTGTTTTCAAGGTCATTGGGGTTACGGTCACTGGCATCCAACACGGTGGCCGGAGTCATCGATGTCATTTTTTCCCCTCGATTTTTAATTTTTTATTAATTTTTTCGATTTTTTTGCGATTTTAAGAATTTTTTGGCTTTAGGGTTATCCAAGGTCAAGGTCGAAATTCAAGGTCATCAACATCTAACATGGTTGACGGGATGGACACTGGTCGACCTGGCAAGGGTCGGTCATGTCGGGAGCTTAGTCGATCCACCTGTCGTCGAACCCGGGACCTCCTACATGTACATCTTTAAATAATTGTTTTTTATAATTTGTTTGTAATTTTTTTAAATATTTTTGAGATTTTATAATTTTTACGCATTTATTTTGTATTTTTTTGTTTCAAGATCATTCAAGGTCATGGACACAAGGTCAGGGTCAAGTTCATGTTTCAAGGTCAAGGTCACCCAGATCGAATATGGTGTTTAGGTGACGTCACAAGATGGGTGCCTCCATGCGCCGGTGCCAGTTTTGTTCCATTTAAAATGCGTTGTCCCCGGACGCAGATAGTCATTCAACTTGTGTATATTCCACCGCACTCGGATGTTAATGTCTAAGGCTAAAATAAAATATTTGTATTTACTATTACCTATTCCAAATGAGAGGGTTTTCAAAAGTGCTTATTTTACTGTGAATATCTTACAGTATGGGAATTTCCAAGCGGCATCGGAATGACAAAAGTGTGGTATTCAGTACAGACAGCGTGTATTTTCATGCCATATTTCCTCTTGTGTCGTGAGCAACCGAGTAACTTATTAATCCCGGTGATGCAAAACTATTATTGCATAAAGGATGGGGCAGCGGTGGCGTAGTGGCCAGGGCGCTCGCCTCCCACCACGGCGATCCGGGTTCGATCCCCGGCGGGTTCACTCCCGGATCTTCGCACGTGGGGATCGTGCTGGACGATGCCGCTTGCCGGCGGGTTTTCTCGGGGCTCTCCCGTTTCCCCCGCCCTCGCACTCCAGCGCCGCTCAATTCTAGGGCTTCATTTCCTGTCATGCCTGGGGATGACGGTCACCTACGGGTCCCAGCTGGAAAGGCCGTCACTCGGAGGGTGTTGCCTTGCCCTGGGTGCACTCNCTCAGCGAGGGTGATGGAGTGTTCGTGACGGCGGGCGCCGTTGTACACGCTCGTGCCCTAGTTCGTGACTTGTCCGCCCGCGGCGGCGGATCGCGAGTGTGTTCCAGTGCCGCGGGGAAGGCGTGACGTCATGGATTACCACCAGCAGCACCACGTGGCGGTAGCCGCCCCCAGCCACCCGCTCACTCACCACCAGCTGCAGACGCTGGTCGCCGACGACAGCGCGTCGTCGAGGTGGAGTCAGTACCAGCAGTTGTGGAGGCAGCACCACCTCAGCCACATCAGCGGTAAATACGCCTCTCTTCTCCTAGTCCCACTGTCGTCTTCGCTACTCTCGTTCAACAATGAGGATGTCGGCTTGCCGTACGGGTCTCATATCATCTTATCAGTGCAAAAAATGAACGTCGATATTTCCTCCCTCATTCTTAAATTTGATTACTGCAACACAAACGTGGTGGTTGACGAATGTCAAAGACAGCGATAAACGCTGTTTATGAAATTTATACTTCTGTAAGACAAACTATAGACCTAGTGATAGTGCTGTTATCTTTTCTGAACAGATTGCTGTATGAAAGCCCGATAGTTACCGCTTGAAGTTTGTTTATTTTATTTTCTATCGCCGTCGCAATACGTCCTTCTGGCCGGCCGAACGTGAACGTGAGGTATTTAAAAATCTTACTAGGCAGACACCTTAGGCAGCAGGCAGTCTCGGTCAACTTCAGTTCTACATTTCTAATTTTGTATCCTCCCACCATTTATAAAAATTTTACGTTGTCGTGGGGCTTATCACTATGCATGCACCAGTCTAGTGAAAACGTGACGTTGTTAGGAACCTAAATGTGTCGCTAATAAGCCTTATTCACGCTTCAATGCGCATAAAGAAAGTAACACCAGCTGGATTTGCCATAATTTAAAACATTCCTCTCACAACGCAACGTCAATACCCGGAACTGTTTCACTAAATTCGCTGCCAACTTAACTGGAAGTCTGAATGCCAGTGTGCACGGTAACGTGCACGCAGTTATACGCTGTTCGCGGTAAAAATGGGCACTTTTGAAAGCCCTGCCATTTAAAATGTCGTTAATGTATTTTATTTTAGCCTTGGGCGGTAACTTCCGAGTGCTGTGGAATATATACACACGTGTGTTTATTACTTACATGGCAATATTTATTTAAGAATGTTGTTAAAAGGATAACAAATTGCTGAAAGGAAAAAGTAGCTAGGGTTTCAAAAGTGCTACCTTGATCAGTCTATAACTATACCTGGTCCATTCACGGTTACTTCCAACTGTTCTGAAGCCCTGCTTCACGGTTCATTTCTGCACGTTTGCGAGTCGTGCTTCAGGGCTCTTATTTCTGTATCTTATGTATCTTTCTGCTGCAGCGGGGAAAAAAAAAACGTGACATCGCGATGCATCTGTTGACTTCCATACATGTGACAGTCTGAAACTGTTGGAAAATGTAACATGGTAATGGCTGTTCATGGTCAAGTGAGCACTTTTTAAATCAACCTTAAAACAATGTTACTGCCTTTTCCTGTAGGTATATATTGTTACTGACACTCAGACTGGCATTTGTCTAGTTTAGTTGGTAACGACAGAGGGAATGTAGTTGCGTGTGTTAACGTTGAATTATAAGTGTTAGGTAAGCACTTGTGCTGTATATAAGTACATTTTTTGAAATATTTACTTTCCTGATAATTTCACCGTTTCACTTTACCCCCAGCGCACGAATAAAGTGAGCAGGTCCGTGGCAATGTTAAATTAACATATGGTGAAAGATTGTACAATGCACGTATATAATCCATCCACGTAACTTCACACTTCNACCTTAGGCAGCAGGCAGTCTCGGTCAACTTCAGTTCTACATTTCTAATTTTGTATCCTCCCACCATTTATAAAAGTTTTACGTTGTCGTGGGGCTTATCACTATGCATGCACCAGTCTAGTGAAAACGTGACGTTGTTAGGAACCTAAATGTGTCGCTAATAAGCCTTATTCACGCTTCAATGCCCATAAAGAAAGTAACACCAGCTGGATTTGCCATAATTTAAAACATTCCTCTCACAACACAACGTCAATACTCGGAACTGTTTCACTAAATTCGCTGCCAACTTAACTGGAAGTCTGAATGCCAGTGTGCACGGTAACGTGCACGCAGTTATACGCTGTTCGCGGTAAAAATGGGCACTTTTGAAAGCCCTGCCATTTAAATTGTCGTTAATGTATTTTATTTTAGCCTTGGGCGGTAACTTCCGAGTGCTGTGGAATATATACACACGTGTGTTTATNTGTCGTTAATGTATTTTATTTTAGCCTTGGGCGGTAACTTCCGAGTGCTGTGGAATATATACACACGTGTGTTTATTACTTACATGGCAATATTTATTTAAGAATGTTGTTAAAAGGATAACAAATTGCTGAAAGGAAAAAGTAACTAGGGTTTCAAAAGTGCTACCTTGATCAGTCTATAACTATACCTGGTCCATTCACGGTTACTTCCAACTGTTCTGAAGCCCTGCTTCACGGTTCATTTCTGCACGTTTGCGAGTCGTGCTTCAGGGCTCTTATTTCTGTATCTTATGTATCTTTCTGCTGCAGCGGGGANCATTTCTGCACGTTTGCGAGTCGTGCTTCAGGGCTCTTATTTCTGTATCTTATGTATCTTTCTGCTGCAGCGGGGGGAAAAAAAACGTGACATCGCGATGCATCTGTTGACTTCCATACATGTGACAGTCTGAAACTGTTGGAAAATGTAACATGGTAATGGCTGTTCATGGTCAAGTGAGCACTTTTTANCATTTCTGCACGTTTGCGAGTCGTGCTTCAGGGCTCTTATTTCTGTATCTTATGTATCTTTCTGCTGCAGCGGGGAAAAAAAAAACGTGACATCGCGATGCATCTGTTGACTTACATACATGTGACAGTCTNAAAAAAAACGTGACATCGCGATGCATCTGTTGACTTACATACATGTGACAGTCTGAAACTGTTGGAAAATGTAACATGGTAATGGCTGTTCATGGTCAAGTGAGCACTTTTTAAATCAACCTTAAAACAATGTTACTGCCTTTTCCTGTAAGTATATATTGTTACTGACACTCAGACTGGCATTTGTCTAGTTTAGTTGGTAACGACAGAGGGAATGTAGTTGCGTGTCTTAACGTTGAATTATAAGTGTTAGGTAAGCACTTGTGGACTCTGAAATAATGGTTTTTTTTTTACGGTATATAAGTAACTTTTTTTAAATATTTACTTTCCTGATAATTTCACCGTTTCACTTTACCCCCAGCGCACGAATAAAGTGAGCAGGTCCGTGGCAATGTTAAATTAACATATGGTGAAAGATTGTACAATGCACGTATATAATCCATCCACGTAACTTCACACTTCTCTGAAGCCCTGTTAAAGTTCTATTTCCAGGATATTCCTCCACCTCGCGCAAATTAAGCTTAACTAAGTGTAGAAAATTACGCCAAAGGAAGGGCATCGCACCGAATTCTTGCGCATTCAATTGTAAGGATACTTTGGGTGAGAACTATTTCTTACTAAGCGCTACCAACACATGTTTTCTCTCTGTGTTTCTTCATATTTATTATAAATGAATTATTATTTTGTAAATAAAATACAGATAAACCTTCAATTTTAATGAAAAATAAAATATTTTAATGTCAGCAGAGGCATAAAACGCTTGTGATACATGGGGTATTTAAAAAATAACCAAACACGTCATACATGGGGTGATTTTTCAAAGGTTTGATTCAAAAAGTGTGAAGAAACCGCAAATAGACTAAAAGTAGATCTTAAGTAGGGTTTTCAAAAGTGCTAAGTTTATCATGGAAAGCCTATAGGCTAAACAGTATACTGTTATTCGATGTTTCCTTTCTTGATGTGTACAAAACAAAATAATAATTAAATTGGTTTCAGTGGCTGACAATTTAAACATTTAATAGTAATATGCCAAACAGATCTGCTTTGCTTTGCCAGTCCATGTTCACTTTAAAGTATGTACCGCGANAACAACATGGCTTGGCTTTCAAAAATTTTCACTTCAGCGCGAACCAGTTACAGCGCAAGTTTTGGATCTCAACTGTTTTCAGCATTGCTTAAAATTTGACTAAAGGACTGGGGTTCGAATCAGCAGATTTCGTTTACATAAAAATATGCCTACGTGACCAGAATTTGCCCATAAACTTTTAGAAGTGTTTCGTAATCTCGTGTTGACGAATTACTAGGGCATCAAGTCACTGTCGTACTCCGATAATCTTTGAGTGCGAGGTTATTTTGTAACTAAAAAAAAAAAAATTGATACTCTATTTTTTGTCCCAGGAACTTTGTTGAGTACTGCTCATATAATTTTCTAAAAAGCAACTGTCATGGCGTTTCAAGGATGACTATATGTCTGAGTTATTAAAAATTACAAATATTTCAAGTGCTGTATTTTTTAAATAGTGGGCTATATTTAAAGTTGTTAGCTAACCACCCATCGATATGTAGTTACGATTGCTGTACAGGTGTTTGCCATAAGCATTTATACTAATGAAACCGATAATATCGAACTTAATTTATAAATTTCAAAATTACGAATTGATCTGTTCGAACGCCACCAGTGATATTTCACGAGAATACTTAGCGGCCACAGAACATTGTAGACGTAGCCTCCCCCTCCCTCCCCCCCCATATTGGCAAGAAATAGAAGAGCACAAGGCAAGAAGAGGAATGTCAGTTTCATGACATTGTGCGCTAGAGAGATTTAGAAGTTTGGAAGTTACTATTCAGTGTGATAGACAAATGTAGGTGTCTGGAAACCATCGCGCTACAATTAGTGCTCAATACAGATTACAGAACAATATGAACAGAATGTGCAAACAATAATTTGTAAATACTATTATAATTTTTGTCTCGCAACTACATACTATACTCCGCGAAAAGGAGGGATGTCAACGACAAGGATGAGGAATGTCACATGTAACCAATATTACATTTAGCATGTTAGTTGCAATTAAACTAAGCAAAATGTGACATAGGTTCCATGTTACAAAACATCATAACTAGAGACATGAAAAATTAGCGAGTTCAATGACCTGCAGGCTACAGTCTTATGTACAAATATGCCGATATTAACTGCACAGTGGAAGGCGGCTATTGGGCCAGCGTTCTCCAGGAGGTATTAATCACAGAGTGGACCAATGGGATATAGTTTTATAAACACGTATGTTTTGAATTCTAGCTTGTCTCATAATGAATCCGCAAATTCTTCAGGTCTCTGATAACAACTTCTGAGCACGATATAACAAAGCTTAAGTGTAATAATTAGAGACCGGATTATATGCAAATGCATATTTGCATATGAAAATGCATATTTTGGCTATTTTTACATGTTTTAGCATATTTTTATGAAAACCTACTGATGTGTCATATTTTTTTTTTTTTTTTTTTTTTTTTTTTTTTTTTTCAAATTTAAATACATTTAGGTAGTACATATCCAAACGTAAAAACGTTGCTTGCTACCAACCTAAATAAAACGCACGGCTTTCTTAGCATTCGCGCATTTTTTGCTTAGGCAAGTAAACACAGAATCGCGCGGGACAAGAACTTCTACCGCACTTCTCCCACAAGCCAATCAAAACAAAATACGCGCTGTTTTGTTGTTGAAATAATAACTTACTTTGCACCGCGAGTTTCAGTCGTCTTTGATTTTGTGACAGTTTAAAGCGTACGATGTCTCCAGAGATAAAAAGTGTCTCAACGCGGATAGTGGACTATCCTGGAATATTTACTTACGACGGGAACATTTCATTCTGTCGAGCTTGTGAGAAAAATGTTTCGTGCATGAAAAAATTTCAATTAAACCAGTATGTTAATACAGATCTTCATATCGCAGCGTTGAACAAGAAGTTGTAACTGCGGCAAGTAGCAGTGCCTCTGCTTCTAAAGGCAAACAAAAAAATGAGTTTTGCTTGGAATTATGTGAAGCTTTGCTTGCAAATAATATTCCTGTTTACAAACTATAAAATCCTACCTTCAAACGTTTTCTTCCAAAACATTGTTTGAATCAAAATATACCAGGTGAATCAACATTACGTAAAATTTATATAATTTACCAACAATTTACCAAAATGGTTTGGAAAAAATACGGAATGACCTCAAAGATAGCATTGTATGGATTTCAGCTGACGAAACTACAGACAGTTGCGGCCGTTATATTGCGAATCTGATAATCGGAAAATTAGAACTAGAACCTTCTTGTTATTTGGTAGCCTGCAAAGAACTTGAAAAGACAAATCATTCTACCATCGCCAGATTTGTGAATGAGGGTATAGCAAAAATATTTCCAGATCCATCTGTAGATGAAAGAGAGTACATATTTCTCTCAGATGCAGCCCCCTATATGATCAAGGCAGCCAAATCCATCCAAGTATTTTATCCTAATTTAATTCATGTCACTTGCTTTGCCCACGGAGTCCACCGACTCGCCGAAGAAGTACGATGCACTTTTGGAAATGTAAATTAATTGATTTCGTCAACAATGAAGGTATTTCTCAAGGCACCCATTCGCATTAAAGCCTATAAAGAAGAACTTCCTACTGTGCCTTCACCACATGAACCAGTGGTGACCCGATGGGGAACGTGGCTTGAAGCTGTACTGGTTTACAATCAACATTTCAATGACATTAAAGGTGTAGTAAATAGCTTCGAGAGCGCAGATTCTATCGCAGTTTGTCAGTGCAAGGAAGCATTTGAAAACTCTTCTATAAAAAATAACATTGCTCTGATTAACACCCATTTTCCCCACATATCGAAGAGTATTAAGAAGCTAGAAACTCGTGGTTTGACGTTGAATGAATCCATTCAGTTGATTTGTAAAATCCGCCAAATGAACTCTGAATTGACAGAAATAGTCCCGCATAAACTTAAAGAATAGTTAGGAAAAATTGTACACAATAACCCCGGCTTCGAACCTTCGTGTCTAATCAATAGTTTTATTAATGGCACGGGTGAACTTTTGCCTGAGACGATATCTGCTAATACAGCACCTAAATCCAAGTATCACCCGGTGGACGTGGAACGTTCCTTTTCCACTTATAAAACTATTTTAAGAGACAGAAGGTACAACTTTACAACTGAACATTTAGAACAATACATTATTGTAAACGTTTACAAAAACGACAAAGATTTTTGATTCAATTTTATTAAATAAAAAAAAAAGCTATTCGATTTTTTGTTTTTATTTTATGTTGCATGGTTTAACATATAACTAGCATATTTTATGGTTTTTTTCATTCATATTTACATGCATATTTCAGTATTTTTATGTTGCATATAATCCTGCCTAGTAATAATATAATGGAATACACAAAAATAAGAAAAATGCTTCAGTTCCAAAAAAACTGCATTGTTATGGGCCGATGAAAACTATTTAGTTTTGCTTTTCTTCCTGTTATTGGTTTGGTTGGCTGCTTGGCTTATCTTGTGTGGCAGGGTTTAGAGGTATTTCTTTCCTTCAGGATTGCAAAACTGTTTGAGATGTTGGAAGTCATTAAATTTCTCCAAAGATATTGGTATAAAATCTATCACAAAAAAGAAACGATTTGTTTTAATGGTATATTGCAAGTATACCGTAGTTTTGCTTGATTTAACAGTATACAATAAAGCATAGCGTGCATACACATACCAACAAGTTGCAAACAATCACATTTTCTTACCTTCATGAAGGTGGTCCGGCATTAAGAATTCGCCTTTCTGCAGTGACTCATGTAAATGACGTGGAGTAATGATGTGTACTATCACGTCAGACGCCCACTTTCCATTGAAAGTGTCCATATGCTGCACAAGTCGAGAATTATTTTGCTCAAAAACAATTCCTCGTATGGGCCTTGTAGCAAAAGGACATGTATTTCGGTCCAGTGGGGTCAGATATGAAGACCAGTTTTGCAGTTAAGGCTGATCAACTGCAACAACATGGAAAGTAAAAGGTTTATAGCAGGCTGTCTCAAGTTCCGCAATACAAACGTCAGATGTTTCTGCGGGGCATTTCTGGTTGAGGCGCCCGTCTACCTGGCGCTTGAACTGTGTTGCAGAGTGTTCGAAATACACGTTTTTCAACGAAACTATTAAGCGTGCGTCCAACGTGCTGATCTACGAAAAGAACACACACTTCAGACGAGAGCTGTTAAGTACTTTCAAAATATCACGTACGTTAGAAACATCAATTCAGAGTACTCCAAAACCGCTAAAAACGGCCTTTCCAAGGCGCTGTAGCTCAAAATGCACGCATCAGATACATACAAAACTACTATAGGCGCCTGCACTGAACCTTCCTAAAGACTTCCCACTAATAAAATAATATGGTCACCGCTGAAAGTCCCATAGGTACACGCAGCACGACGAGAACACTGCACGCCAGTTCAGAGCCTTGCGCTTAGCGGCGATGGCGTACTTGATGCGCGTGGCAGTGTCGCCCTTATCGCTCCCGCGCTTCTCGGCCTAAACGTGGGAAAAAGTTCCAGGTAGACGGGCGTCTCAAGTAGTGTCATATTACGCTCACACTCCAAATAAGAATATCCACGCATGGGAAGTGTAACTTTAATGTTTCTCTATCTTTTTGCAACACATACCATATACATGTAATGCATAAATCTGAAAATGGTCCAGTATTTTTCTCCAGTACACGAGTCGCAGGAAAGCTCCAGGTCTTGTGCTGAAGGATACAATATTTGACGATGAAGCATTTGTGCTACTTCATGAGACGCCTTGCCACTCACAGTTTCTGAGTGACAGTTGAACACAGAATATCCAGATGATGAAATGTATTTGTTGAAAGAATAAAGAGATAACTGTCGCCGATAGTACACATTGTTTGCAGTAATATTAAAAACTGATAAGTTATTTTTGAAAGTCCATTGTGATAGCTTCATTTGTTCTACTCTTCTTGCTTTCAATTCTTGCCTTCTTCTTTCTGTCGTAAAATACTTGTTCTTTTGTTTTGTGTACTTCGCTTTGTATACAGCTGAAAATTTTCGTATTTAAAACACACTATTTTAGTACCAAATTGTTTATGAAGCTCAAAGTTTATAATAAACTTGATATCTGCAGCACTTGTTTTGTTAAACTCTACCATTAGTTTTACACATTCCATCCTAAGGTTGTGTGAAATTTACTCTACTAATTGTTTGTAATGTTACAAAATATATCGTTGGTATCTAGATTACAAAGAATTCCTTTCACAAATTAAAAAAAAATTGCAGTGTGGAGGCCTTGTGATTTGTAAACACATTTAAACATCTGTACTTTCTTAATTACACATTGAAATATATTATTTGGTATATAGCAACCCACCATTATTTGACTGTTGCGCGTACGTGAAACAATGTTTGTTGTATGCTGCAGTAAAGCTTAACATGGATAACATTTTATTCAGAGTGTAAAAATAATTATAAATATTACAACAGTTGAAAACCCATGAACACTTCTGCCTCAGTTGCTTTCATTTTGTGTGGCGGTGATATGGATGATATGCTTAGAAGAAACTTCTAACTGAAGATGTGGCAGTTGACGCTGATTCTGTTAATGAATATGTGTAAATANTTATTTCAATTTGAATTATCTTATTTCTGTTCATTTGAATTAAGTTTAATTATGTGTATGTCCCAAAACACTAAAATTGCGATTTTGATATGCATTTGTTACAAAATATTCAAAATATTTTTTTTCGTTGCAAGGAAATAGCACTTAAAAGTAATGTCAACGAATTGCACAGTATTTCGTACAAATATGAAACAATGAAATTTTCGGTGACCAGCACAGTTATTACTTTTCAAAGTACGTTAGTATATAAACATTATTCTGACATTAAATCCATTCAACGTGATGCCTATGTTATGAATTAGTTGATTAAATCTTAAACAGTTCGGAAATTACATCCAACTATGCTTATAAGTGGGCTTAGGGCGTACTTGATGCGTGTGTGCGGTGCGATTCTAGGCCAGCATGCGTGGGTAGGCCTCGCTTCATGTCGCGCAGGTGGAATGACAGNCAGCATGCGTGGGTAGGCCTCGCTTCATGTCGCGCAGGTGGAATGACAGAGCATGAGTCTCGTCCCCGCCAGGATGCCAGGTGGAAGGAGACCAGAAGGAATATGAGAAAACCAAGGTGGAATTGTAGAGTATGAGTCTCATCCCCGCCAGGACGCCAGGTGAAAGGAGACTAGAAGGAATATGAGAAAACCAAGGTGGAATGACAGAGCATGAGACTTGTCCCCGCCAGGATGCCAGGTGAAAGAAGAACAGAAGGATTATGAGAAAACCAAGGTGGAATGACAGTGCATGATGAGAGAAGTTGCGTGATGGGGCAATGAACTCGAACTTTCTTCAGGTAAGATGGATGGTGTTGGCATGGAATGATAAGAGCGTGTATGTAAGGGCAACCCCTCAACTCCTCATCACCAATAAGGAGTCGCTTAGCCGTGTTGTGGGTTCATCGACGGAAATTGTGCAAAATTCAACCGCATTGTGCAAAATTTACTTTTTGTGAAAAAATTTGCAAGTTTGGAGGGATATACGGGAAATTTTGAGGTAAATTCTGTGCGATTTTGGTTGTTTCTTAGGGAAAAAAGGGAAATTCCACACTAAAAAAGTGAAAAGAATGGCCGCGTGACATAATCTAAGATAGCGGTCTGCTCGTTCCTCGTCCTCAGCCCCCAGCCCATGCACCAGAACCGGCCATTTCCTACTACTCATGTGCATATACTTTCAGTACTACATAGGCATTTTTTACTATTGCTTCTTGATTCTTAATTTCATGCAGAAAGGCTAATCTCGAAAGGCATGCAAAATTAAAATTAAGCTAACGTTGAACGTAAAATTGGCACAAACATTCATTATCACCCGGTATTCGAACCGAGAACCCCTCGTATCGTAATCTGGCGTTCTAGCCAGCTACCTCACTAAGATCCAATACTCCTCGGCAATTTTCGGTTACAGTCGGCGTTCATATTTTGTGTCTGCGCATGCGCCGTTGCTATGCGCTGTTTGTTCAAACCTACACTTTTATAACGGCCTAGAAAGCTAAGTCGGCCCTTGGGTCATCAGTGTTATTAATCAAGTGCAACCAGTCCTAATCACCGGTAGACTGATTATACGTCTTCTGCGCATGTACCCCAACATATACCTGCTCCAAGCTGTCAAAGTCACGTGAACAGGAGTGATAAACGTGTTTGTTTGTATGCTAATTTTCAAAAGATAAGCCATTTTATACGCAAAAAAATACTTCTACTAATTTTAATTTAATCCTGTTGAATTACAAATAGGTTAGAGAACGTATACAAATACTCAAAGCAGCTGTTTACCTTAACGGTGTTCTAACCTCAAATCCCATCCCCGTCATTCGTGTTAGCCGTGTTGTCAGAAAAGCAGTCCAATGTTGGGACACAAGAGACTAGTTTTGCGCAGCTAGCGAGATCGCTCTACCCCATATTCACTCTGCGGTCCTACAGCAGGGTTTCTGAGAGAATCACGGGTGTTCGGCGTGAACCAAGTATTCGTGGACTATAGTTTATGCACGGTTACTTCCAACTGTTCTGAAGCCCTGCTAAAGTTCTACTTCCAGGATATTACTCCGCCTCGCGCAAACAAAGCTTAACCGAAACTTAGACAATTACACCAAAGGGACAACGCGCCGCTTTCGCGCGCACTCGGTGTAATAATAGTTTACATGAGAACTGTTTCTTACTAGGTATTGCCAACACAATCATTAATGTCTGAGTTATTATTCATACTGATTATAAATGAAATATTGTAACTTACAAATAAAATACAAGCAACAGTTCAACTTAACGTAAAATAAGATACTTGTAAATTAACACAAGCATAAAACGCTCGTTATATATCAGATATTCAGGAGACAACCAAACACGTCGTACGTGGGGTGAATTTTCAAAGGTTCTATGCAGAAAGTGTTGAGAAACCGCGAAGACTATAATCACGGGAATCGCTGTGTGGTGCTTCCCGAGCCGAGTGTACACGACTACTGCCTGGGAGCGATAATACTATCGCCACACAGACGCTCAGATCTGTTGTACATGTGATGGACAAGAGTCAATTGCGTCAACTCCACCGTGGGATATTCCCACATGTGGCCTTCGCTTACATCAAAGACTATCTTTTTTTCAGGCAATGGAAATTGTTTTCCAATTCCTTCCCAGTACGCAAGGATTTGGTGTGTTGACTATTATATACATGTATATATATATATACACACACACACATACATACAGTGTTCCTTTCTAAGAGAGTGCAGTATTTTATTTCCATGATTTTTTTTAATGTGAATTATTGAACCCTATGTCCTCTAAAATTTGTCGTCATCTTATTTTAACTGAATATGAAATGGATTTCACGTAGAAAAAGTTTCAGGCCTGGAATGAAATGTAAGGAAAAGATGGAGCGAAGGGGTCAGAAAGGCAATCCCCGTTTTTTTTTGTGATGGTTGTGACTACGGAAGAAACTACACACGAAACAGGAAGTTAAATTACGTCGCATTACCATTTCAGGTGAACTCCGTTTCTCTTCCATGGCGAAGATTTACATACTAAACTGCCTACGGAAAGAAAGACTTATTTATGACCTATTTAACACCTGCGTACTGTCAACATTGTGACAGGAGTCGGTGTCAAGTTCTCGTTCTGTATCAAACGGTCCTGTCCAGTTTTCAAGGTGGGCTAGATTACCATTCCAGTTAACTTACAATACGGTCTAGGAGTGTGTTCAGTCAATGCAGTCATTCCACGCCCAGCTCCACACTGAACAAATCTTCTGGACAGCAGGATAATATCCGTGTTACTAGATGACTGGGTGCTCATTATCAGTAACAGCAGATTTAAACTGAAACACAGTTATTACACTTGTTGGTGGAATAAAAACAACCAGTGCCCATTTTCACCGCCTAGGCAGGAATGTATGCTTTGCGTTTGAGGCCCTTTGGGAATTTCATTCGTAATGGTTATTAGTATTTTCCGAGAGAACATTATACAGGTTGAGTATAAAAGAGTAACCCAACTTTGAAGGTCTATAATATCAAAACAAAAAAAAAACCTACAAACTTGATTGACCAATCAAATGAACTGTGTAACCGTGAAGTTTGTTTACCATACATTCATAAATGTTCAATGTGACCACCACGGGCGGCCCGAACGACATCTACGCGATAATCAAACTCGTTCCACGCTCTTGTCAGCATGTCCGGTGTTACGGTTTGAATGGCGTTCGTAACTCTCGGTTTGAGGTGGTGAGGGGGAAGCGAGCTCGCATTCGACACGTCAATGTTAAGGGGACGGTCTGATGTTTCCTGTACGTGCCGAGAGATGACACTGGGAGCGACTGTCGTCGCGCTATGAGCGTGTGTTGTGTGTTAGTCCGCATCACGATGGTGACGAAACAACAGAAGGCGTTCTGTGGTATTCAGTTTGCTAAATGTGAATCGGTTACGACTGTTCAACGTGAATTCCGTCGCAAATACGTACGTCTTCCTCCCGATAGGTGGAGTATCGTACGTTGGTTTCGTCACTCCCGTGACACAGGGTGCCTTTGCAAAGGAAAAAGTTCCGGGCGGCCGCGTGTGTCCGAAGACAATGCGCAACGGATTCAACATGCGTTCTTTCGCAGTCCGGGAAAATCAACTCGACAAGCTAGCCGGGAAATGCAAATCGCTCTTTCGACGGCATGGACAGTGTTGCGAAAGTGATAGCTGTACAAACCATACAGGTTACAGCTTGTACAGGCTCTTACCGAAAGGGATAAAGAACTGAGACGTGATTTCTACACAGTCGTTCTTGCCCAGAACGAGGTAGACGACGCCTTCATGTCTAAGCTGGTTTTTAGCGATGAAGCGACGTTCCATACAAATGGTAAGGTGAACCGGCACAACGTGCGGATATGGGGTCAGGAGCCTCCACATGAAACCACCGAACACGAGCGCGCTTCCCCCAAAGTGAACGTGTTTTGCGCTGTTACCAAAGACACTGTTTTCGGCCCTTTCTGTTATTTACGAGCCCACTGTTACTGGAATCCCTTATTTGGACATGCTTACGGAGTGGCTGCTTCCTCAGTTAGAAGAGGCTGTACAGCACTTCTGCAGCGCCGGCTGTTCTGCGTCCCGGCTGTGGAAGAGAGGGACGCAGGAGGTGCTCTCGTAATTAGCAGTTGCCGGCCGTCTCGGGCCCGGGTACCTGTGATTAGCGCTGCAGGACCTCGCGAGGGCTTTGCCAACTTCACCTCTTGTCGGCGAGGCGGTCTACTGTGCTACGTGTTTGCTCCTCGCCACATGGCGGCTTACTCTAACTTACTCGTATCGTTTCCTGTCGACAAAAATGTGCGTGATTACTAGAATTTTCGTTTACCAACGAAATGAGCTATTCTAAGCGCATTCTAGTCTTCGTTTGACGTCGCTGTGTTTCGGTAATAAACTGGAAACGATAACAAAGTCCTTCGGGCTTTCGTCACAGAGTTATATTACAAAAACTTGGCGGGTGTGTGTAACAGGTGGTTTTTGGGACTGTGAAAGAAGAGAATCGTGAAGTAATGTGCCTTCATGCATTACAAAAACATAAAAATATATTTCAGAAAAAATAATTGAAATACACCAATTAACCTTTCTGTTTTAATGTGTGAATTATGTAAGCGGCAGTGTAGCCTGGCTATTGCGGGGGTNTGAAAAAATTTCAATTAAACCAGTATGTTAATACAGATCTGCCAATTATTTTATTACAATTGTTTATAATTACATACGAAAAATTCCTTTCAACAATGTAGTTCGTAAATTTACCGATAGGCAGCGCTAAACAGTTATTAATTATTGGTAGTCTACAACAAAATTACTTTCTCTTGAAAATAATTGAGTAAAAATTCATATCGTATTGATATACATACAATTGACTAGAAACACGTCAGCATCTAGTTTGTTGTCCATCTCTTATTTTATGATCTTGGTATTGTAAATAACGAAGGAAACAGCATGTTCGTAAATAGCTTGCAACCATACAGCAAAATGGTTATTGAGAAAAATCTTCGTGCGTGTGACAATCAAAGTTCTGCCTTACCGGCGTACATGCGAGTCTATTTTAACACAGTGCGTACGAAATTGAAGCATATCCATGTGTAATACATCACACGTCCAGCCGAGTTAGAAAATAGTACGATGTCGTCAGCAAATTTGACACACTTGACGAACGAAATATACCTTTTTCCTAGAATACGTTATTTATCTAATAATATTTAAAAACATGCCAAAAGCAAACAAAATATTTTAAGTGCTTTACTGCCTTGGTTTATTAATGTTTTCAAGCTTTACCAGGAAGCACAAGAGTCGATCTCCTGTGTCCGGGGCCGGGTTAAGTCTCAAACATTCTGCAACGATACCTATGTGCATTTCAAATCTTATCACACTCTCCCTTCCACTCTTGGTATCTTGATTTGAAATATTGATGTACAATTATTCTTATTGGAATATATTTGTTTTTCGTTACATAAAACGTAGAAACAAGACATATTTTTAAAAGAATGCAGCGAGCAGGTTCACCAAGCATCAAATTATGACGATCTGAACAAGTGANGGGGGGGGGGGGCGACGCCACTGCTGGCATGGGAAGGGGGGTCCCCCCTTCTACCTGTGCCAGGAAGTCTCCAATAAGAGTTGCTTATTATTGCTTTGTGTATCGCTGTGAAACTCGCGCCTACCTGGCGTGTGAACTGCACTGTAATGACTTCCAAATACACGTTTTCCCACGAAATTATCAAACGGGCGTCCAATATGATGTTGTACGAAAAGTACGCACACTTCCGGCCAGCACTGTTGACTTCTTTGAAGACGTCACATGCATTACGAACTTACATTAGAAACGCCATTTCAGAGCACTCCAACATAACCTAAATATTGCTTCTTTTTTAATTTTGTTTTCGAAGCGCTGTATCACAAAATATACGCTTCAGATACATACAAAATTATTCAAGGGCCATGCTTTGAACTTTGCCGCAGATTTTCCACCAATGAAATGAAAGCGTCACCACTGAAAGTCCCACGGGAACACCCAGCACGAAGACAACACCGCACGCCAGGTGGGAGCCTTGCGATTAGTGGCGATGGCGCACTAGTAGAGCGTGGTAGAGTCGCCCTTATCGCTCTCCCACCTTCTCGGCCGGTAACGCCGAGAAGCTCCAGTTGGGCGGGGACCTTAAGAGTTGGTGGTCGGGCGTATATCCTGCGCGTTCGTTGTTTGGCGCGTTAAGGCTTATTCCAGAAAATAAATGTCCTGGGAATCCGACAATAAAGTAAAAAAAAACTATTATGTAGCCACGTGCAGTTTTTTTTTACAGTATTAAGTTTATTCTAAAAGAAAATAAATCGTAAAAATGGTTTTTTTTTTAATCTTGTTTTTGGAGCCCTCCAGCGCAGTTTCCTTCACGGCTAGAAGCTCGAGATGGCTGAGTAGCTCACTCTCGAGTCGCCGCCATGTTCTAAGCCAGCGTGTTCGGGCGTGCGATCGCGTGCTGGCCCGGCATTCCGGAGCCGTAGAACTGCGAGGCGGCCGGCCACGTGCGTGGGGACATTTGTCCCGGCAACGTCCGTCGGCGCGGATCGCTTGCCCACGTCAGTCTTGTTCGCTTCACGGTGGAAAACGTGTGTATTGTCCATTAGAGGTCGCTTTCAACTTTCCCGAAGCCCTGCCAAAGTTATACTTCCAGGATATTCCTCCACCTCGTCTAAACAAAGCTTAGAAAATACTCACTTAAAAATATTATTTAGCTTTAGAACTATTTATTATTACGCATTACCAACACACCGATTACCTCCCTGTTTATATTCATATTAATTACAAATTAAAAATATATAAAATATTAGTAGAAGTTCAGTTTATTCAAAAATAAAATATTTTTATACAAACATAAGTATAAATAGCTTGTGATACATGGAATATTTAGGAAACACCCGAACACACCATACATTGGCTGATTTCTCAAAGGTTCGAGTCAAAAAGTGTGAAGGAACCGTAAATAAAGTATGGTACGAAAATAAAACATAATGACAGTTTGATAAGGGGGGGGGGCGGTTCCCTTACTGACTTGCCCCCACCCTCGCGCACTCACACACGCGCGCGCATATATGGCTTTGATTGCCAATCCATCGTGTTCGTGGGGTGGGGCGAAAGCTGTACAAGTTTGCACACGTTCAGTAACGCCTGCCCGGGGCGGTCGTAGTGTGGAGGTGAGCAGTGGCGTGTGAGAGTGGCGCTAATGGTTGGCGCGACCTTGCAAAGGCCCGTTATCAGGCGGCGAGGCGGCCGAACACCACTCCTTATCTGCCGCGAGGCTTTAGTGATAGCGACGGGCTCGCTGATAAACTCTCTCTCTCTCTCTCTCTTGTTCTACCTGTGTGCCGTGCCGCGCGCTCGCATTGCGCCACCCTGCCCACTCCCCCTCCAATCGTATTCTACCTCTCTTCCGCTAAGAAGGGGTTTCCCCTGGACGTCCCAAGCTCCTATATTTAGAGACATGTGCGGAAAGAGAATATGGCATCCGCATCCACTGGTAAGCGCGGATTCCTTATCAGCATCCGCCGACACTGACGTGTAACCTCATCCGCGGATATCGAAGTTGCCCGGAAGGTTGCTGATTTTCAGCTCAACTAATTATATTTTCATACAGGAAAATAAATTATTTTAAGAATTACGGCAACAAAAAATGGAGACTAGAAAATCAAATGCGAACGTCATTTATTTTACAACAGGGTATTTCGCCGACATAATAAAAAAAATACATGACACGTTATTTTGTAGAGTATGTAACATAAAAATTATAATATTGTTCCATGTTGCTGCGCGGTGTTTCCTTCGCGGGGGAAGCCGCCGAGAGTTGAAGGTCAAGTTTGTAACGTTAGAAGAATAGGGCGGCCTATCACAAAGGACGCCGCCGCACATGCCGATGAACTTCTCGCTGACCCTGAGAAGCTTGTATTTCTCCATATATCACGCAGGAATGTCGTCGCCATCACCATTGCCTTTCCCAGAACAACGTGGATAGCCGAGAACGTTCTGGACGGCACCTGCCTCGAGTATAAATACCACGTGCGGGCCTCTGAGAGGGGAGTGATTAAGAGCCGAGGGTGAGTTTGGCGTCTCGTGCGACCTCAAGCGACAGCTGGGTAGACGCCGGAGCGACGAGGGACGACTGCAGCGATCTGCGAGAGTGCGTCGGCGAGCTTGTGTGCAATGAAGAGTGGGACTCACCTGCGGGACTGTGGACTGGATGCGTGAGTGAAGAGACAATCAGGACGATGGAATTAGACAATTGACTAAACGCGTGGAAATAATTGGAGCAGTTTAACGGACATTACAAAGAGTAATGACTGTGATAAGGACTCTAATTGAAATGGAGATAGTAATTAAATATTGAGCTCAATAAGAATAATAAGAGTTGATAGGACGCTCAGATTGGTAAATAACAGATGTTTGACTGTTTGTATCCATCCCTCACGAACTTGGATACGCCCCTCAGGCGTCCCAACGTAACAATATTAAATGCATACTTCCTGATGATGAGCACTGTCGGTATGGCTAGGAATGTAATAAAGAAAAGTTATACGCAAATAAATAAATTACCTGTCTACATCGGGAGTTTTGTTTTCAGCGGGTATATTTAAATTTGATGCATTGAGAAGGAATATGTGTAACATTGATCCCCCATTGAAACTCAGTGGCCACCGCCTTAATAGGCAGAACCCTTGACGTTTGACCTTGTATCGCGAGTATAATGTTGACATTTACAGGAATTAGAGAAATAGTTTATTTATTAGTAGCGCATTTACATTCCTCATGATTGTACATTCTCGTTTGGATTGCGCATAGATAAAGTGATCAAGATCATGGCAGTGTTGATTTTTACATATGGCGGAATGAGTGAAGAGATTTGGGTGGCTCATAAGCTCGAGGTACTGAGAGCCGATGAGGGTGAAGCGGATGGCTCCAGTTCCCACCAAACATTTTCTGTGCCGGAACGGTTCTAAAAATTCTTTTATGTTTGACGACTCCTAGCATTGAGAATAGCGCGCAACGAAAGCTATGATTGTCCCGACTCCGCGGAACTTTAAAATGGCGGACAACAGTTGACCTAGACGTAGTGTATGTCCAGGCACGAACGCTGACAGCTGTGTCCCGCTTTCAAAATTATGTTTAAATAGAAACCACTGTGGGTTAGCCAAGTACGAAAGTTTTGACATCGTGGCAGTTTTCATACGTGTTCAAAGATATTTGGCAAATTTTTTTAGGTTAGAAAAAAAAACACCCGATGGCTGTATTTCATCTTCGAATTTAATTGTCAACTATGTATGAAGGCTTTAAGCCTCTGTCACACTGTCAGATTTTGTTCGTCAACCTTTTTCCAGTAAGTTCGGTCAAATAAAGCTGGAAGATTGTGACGTCACTGAAACGTCTTTATCTCCGCCATGTTTGTTTGAAAATTGGGGTGGCTCTAGTTGTGATCAAACATTTTGAAAATTGGACAGGTTCTACCATTTATTTGATGTTTGATGGGTTCAGCCAATTAGTATCGTGCATGTCGGAAATGGCGACTTCTGGCATCACGAAACTTGTAAATGGCGAACAATTGATGAATACGAATCAAGGTTATGAAGATAATTAATTATTCAGAAGTTCTTTGAGCATGAATGCTGTTCGAAGTGATTAATTCGCAATACTATTAAGAACCCAGTGAAATTAAATTTTACTGCGTATTAAGTAGTTCCTATAAATAAAAATCAAATTTAGTAAATAAGTAAAAATAAATCATAATATTCGTAAAAAAAAAATTTCTTGTAGTGGACTGCGCGGAAAAAACAACAGCAGAATTTCGTTTTGAAAATAATTTTTTAATTAAAATTCAGATTACATCTTCCCATCAAAAATAATAATAATAATCATTGACAGTGTGGTAAATTTTTTAATACATTCAAGAATGTTTGATAGAGTTTGTTCGGTTGGAAAAATAAATGGTGGTATTTCGTCTTCAAGTTTTATCGCCAGCCGCGGTGGCTGAGCGGTTAGCCTGCTCACCTCCGAACGATCCGAACCGGGTTCAATCCCCGGCTGGGCCACTCCCGAATTTTCGCACGTGGCAGTCGCGCGGGACGATTGCCGCTGGTCGGCGGGTTCTGTCTCGGGGATCTCCCGTTTCACTCGCCGCGCGAATCTCTTCACTTCTACATTCATTCGCAGGCGAAGATGTGACAAGAGTGA
>NQII01006048.1:120042-133567 GCA_002778355.1 Clitarchus hookeri
AAATCGGGGGGGGGGTGGCTACCCCACCAGGAATCTAACCCGATCCGCCTTGGCGGGAGGCGAGCAGTCTGACCACTACACCACTGCAGCCCCGATGTTCGCTAGTGTATAGGAATGTTTGTGCAGAAGGGAGACGGGGGCGAGGAAACCCCATTTCCCCCAAATCTGAGTACTTTTTTAAAAATATTTTTCATATTTTTGTACGTGATAAATTGAAAGAAACATCAATTTTTCTGTTTGTTTGCAATTGNTTTTTAAAAATATTTTTCATATTTTTGTACGTGATAAATTGAAAGAAACATCAATTTTTCTGTTTGTTTGCAATTGCTCTGCGTGGATGTGATATTTTCGCGCTGTGAGTTGGTATCAGTGAAGGGTTGCACGTTTGTGAACTTGCTTGTACAGAGGTGTGCTTTTTAATTGGTTGTGCGCCTTCAATCTTCGTCTTTAACTGAGACAGGAGTTGGAAGGCCTCGCGCGCTGTACATAAGTGTATTGTCGAGCTGCTTGTTCCGGCGAACGAAAGAACTCGTACAACTGGTTCTGTTGTTATTGCCGTATTTATTTCGCGCCCGTAGGCTAACGTGGACTCTACTCTAACGAGTGGGCAATTGAGGTTCATATTACACTGAAGAGCCAAAAAAACTGTCATATGCGTGCGTATGCAAATAACAGAGGTATGGAACCAATCAGAGTAACGCGATACAGTCGGCAGCTAGATCGGTTACTGCTGTTACAATGGCAGGTTATCAAGATTTAAGTGAGTTTGAACGTGGTGTTATAGTCGGCGCACGAGAGATGGGACATAGCATCTCCGAGGTAGCGATAACATTTTGGATGTTCGCGTACGACCATTTCACAAGTGTACCGTGGATATCGGGAATCCGGTAAAACATCACATCTTCGACATCGCTGCGGCCGGAAAAAGATCGTGAAAGAACGGGACAAACGACGACTGACGAGAATCATTAAACGTGACAGACTTGCAACCCTTTCTCAAATTGGCGCAGATTGGATTTGTGGGCTGCCTTGCAGGATTCATGGTGTGAATTGCTTCCTGCATACCTTCAGACATTAGTCGAGTCCATGCCACGTCGTCTTGCGTCNGTGAATTGCTTCCTGCATACCTTCAGACATTAGTCGAGTCCATGCCACGTCGTCTTGCGTCACTTCTGCGTGCTCGCGGGGGACCCTACACGATATTACGCAGGTGCAACAGTTTTTTTTTGCTCTTCAGTGTAGTTGCAGTTATGTTTGCGTAGCTTAGTTTGTTATATAATTACGATCCTAATTCCNTTTTTTTTTGCTCTTCAGTGTAGTTGCAGTTATGTTTGCGTAGCTTAGTTTGTTATATAATTACGATCCTAATTCCTAAGTAAAAGAGCTCAATTTAATTACAAGTACTTATTTTAGTTCGCTATGCTGAATGCAAAATAATACACACAGCATTTTATTTCCACACTGCAACTGTCTACAACAACAACGCACACCGAAATTAAACCAGACTCAATAAAATAATTGCGTGGTAACATGTCTGGCAATGTTCTCAATATCAACATTAATTTTGTATTTCATCAAACCAGTTCCACCTCCTCACTGTTACGTCGTATATTAACTCCAGTCTCCGGTCCACAGTTTTGGAGTAGAATTGAACAGTAACTGTTTTCGCGGAAATCCGGATGTCCTCAGCAGATAGGCTACTCTAATTCTGTCGGCCGGCGGAGTGCGGGGAAAGGGCTGTACGAATGAATGAATAACTTTATTGTACATACAAAATTTTAGGTTTACAATAAATTATGCAATCGTGATCTCCCCGAACAAGCTGCTCGAAGTGCAGACCTGAACATTCATAATTATATAAAAAACATATAGGTACCGATGAAGTGACATTGTAGTAAGAAATTAAATACCATACATACATTTTCACATATACACATGAACACAGCCGACCTCCCGTGGTGCCGTCGGTCTGGGGTGCGGGAGGTTCTAGGTTAGAATCCTAGGTGAGGCATGGGTGTTAGTTTAAGCTAGGTCATGCGTTACCTTATAAGCCGTCCTCTGATAAGCCGTCAGACGTAACACCAAAGAACTTTAATAAGCCCTTTATATATAAACCATAGGCCTACGCATTAACATACACATACGTGCATACTGACACGGTAGCTTGATACAAGCAGATGAGATCTGGTAATTAAAACATCTTGGTACTCATAGCTAGGTGTGAGGGTCGATAGACCTTTCACATACCGTCAAATTAATTATGTTTATAATGTTCCTTAATTTATAATGGCAGTTCAATAGTTAACATATACGCCTTGGCTCATGAATATTTATAGTATGCAAAAGAAAAAAAAAAATGTGGTGTGGCTGTGTCGGGGACACGGCCGTTTGTTTTGCTTGAATACGTCTACGTTCTTACGTCACCGGCACCGCTTCACTCGGCCATATAGGGTTTCATGGGTATCACTGGGTTGCTCTTGAGATGCTCTTTCCAACCGTATACGATTTTTGTATTTCGACTTGTCTCTCTGACGAGTATAGGTCGACATTGTGTTAAGTTTTCAATTTTTTTTTACTTCAAAGTCATACAATTTCACCATGACAACGCCACGCAAATGTTTTATACACTCGATCGATTGATCTCGACGAGAGCTGTCGATTAAAACTTAAACGAGAGTCGTAGCTACTCCGCGTCGAAAGTTATACTACGCGGAAATTATGAGACGCGGCGAAACGAACTCAACGTAACAAACTCTTTGATCCTTTGGCAATCGAGTGGTGTGATTGCATTTTAGATGTATACGATAGATTCGGAGCTGCGATGCCTAACTGTTATCCCCCGATTTTTTTAATTGGATTTTATGGATTACCCACTGTGGTTGCAAATTTAACGTGTTCACGTCAAAACAAATTAACGTTACACACAACGATATAACAATAAAACTGTAATGTAAGATTGTTTTTCAAATCGCAAATATACGTATCTTTGAAGAAGCAGTTGTATGGCGAGGCGTGGGCCACGCGTGTGCAGTGGAGAACTGAGCAGTTGACAGTCTGTCACGGGGAGATATTGAAGTGTCCAGTCTTGTGCCAAGGACTCCCCGAGATTTGCCGTGACACGTGCTTGGTGAACTTCCAGACACTCCTCAACCCGCGAGTTTTTTTTTTTTTCTCGTTGGGTTGGCGTTAGAGGCACAGTTGGCAACATGTCTGCACTCCCTCGTGGTATAAGCTATTCACGATAAAGTGACCACTTTTGAGGCCCTAGTTACTTCTTTTCCCATCAGCCATTTTCCATCTTTGCGCAACTTTTTTTTTTTTTAAATAAATATATTGTCTTGTAAGTAACAAACGCAGTGTATATATTTCACCGGACACGAAAGTTAACGTCTAAGGTTACAATAAAATATATTTATTGACTTTTTTTTTTCCAAATGAGAGGGCTTCAAAAGTGCTCACTTGACGTGTTAACGATATTTAGACGGTATACCTACTACCGTATATTTTGCTCTGTGTGTAGGCAGCCACACACCACGGCGTCCACGAACTTACTCACTGTACTAAGTAATTGTGTGTCTAGTTTATTCGCGGTTTCTTCACACTATTCGAATTTAACTTTTGAAAAATCAGCCCATGTATGACTTCTTCAGTTATTTTCTAAATTTGACATGTATCACAAGCGTTTTACACAAATGTTAGCATTAAAATTAACTTATTTTTGGTGTAATTCAACTTGTACTTACGTATTATATGTAAATTATAATATTTCATTCATAATTAATATGAATGGTGTGTTGGTAATGCCTAGCAAGAAATAGATATTATGCAAAGTATTATTACACTGTGTGCGTACGAATGCGGTGCGTTGTCCCTTTGGTGTAATTTTGTAGACTCGGTTAAGCTTTGTTTGCACGAGGAGGAGATATATCCTGGAATTAAAACTTTAGCAGGGCTTCAGAAAAGTCGGCGGTAACCCTGAATGGATTACAGTGATTTTTTTTTCAAAGGTTAATTTGAAAAGTGCTTACCTCACCGCGAGCAACCTTGAGCAGCGAAACTGTGTCGCGCAGTAGTTGTAGGTATTGTTACAAGAATACAGGAGAGAATTGGCGACGTGTGTTGCCAACTGCAACCACGCGCGGCAGAAAAATTCCCTCTCCGGCCGGCAACGTGGCGGAACGTCGTCCACCAATCAGCTTGCGAGGCCACAGCCCGACGAACGGGGCAATATCCCATAACTAGAAACCTGGAAAATTCTCTGATTCATTTTGAGACATGCTATAATTCAAAACACGTGTGTTGATATAACTTTAGCTATTGGTGCACACGGTGTTTGACACCTCCTGGAGAACGCTGGCCAATCGTTCGTCGCCTTCCACTGTGACAGCAGACAACCGATGTGCAGTTGACATTGGCATATTTGTACATAAGACTGTAGAGTTCAGCGTGCAGGCCGTTGAACTCGAGAATGTTTCAGGTCTCTACCCATAACGTGCAACAGCCGGTCAGGTCCAAGGCGCTGTAGCTATCCTCCGGTATGATCATGCATCGAGAAGGAAATCGTTGGTTGTAGGAACCGGGATTTCTGTGCCCGTGATCCGCACAGACTGTCGACACGGGGTCAGCAATCAGGCGGGTTGTTGGTAGCGTATGAATATTGTTAACGCGCGTAGATAGCAATAGCGACAGAACTGCTTGGCTGTCGTGACCTTGTTTGTGATTGTATCTCCTTGTGCACATGCCGTCACTGGGGCAGAAGAGAACACTCTGTTCTTAATGCGGGACGGATTGTTCCTTGAACAGAACCACTTCAGTAATATTTACTTTGTTCCCGCAACAAACACAACTTTAAATAAACTAATAAAACATTCCGACGGCAGTGCAGAAAGTGAGGTTGTTGTTATCCTGAAACGCGATTACACGAGTGTTCTGTTAGTCGCGGTTTTCCTCAGGCTGGCTGGTTGTTGGTTTACGTTCGGCGCGCACCGGCTCCTCGGTAATTATTGACACATGTTGCACCGATAGTGTGCGTTCGTGAGCGAGCGACACATCGCATTCGCCAGCCGCAAGGTGTGTATGTGCCTGGGTTCGGGAGGGGTTTTGTGAATTGTGATGCGTGGCCATAGAGTAGACAATCACACAGAAGCGAAATGGCGTGGCGGTTCCTTTGATGCGGGCGTACGCATTCTCTGATTGGCCGCGCGGGAGCTCTGGGAACGGGCCTCGTGCCTGATTGGCTACTGCTTGCTGCGAAAGGTACTCTATTGGCTGACGTGCCGGCTGGTGAGTAGCTTACCAGGCGCTGATTGGCGAACGGCGTTCCGCCATGTTGCTGGCTAGTGACCCCGTTTTTTCTGGCGTGTCCTGAGAGCTATCGTTATAAGCGGCTGTTTCGCCTCTGTAATTCTAAGTGCTCTTTGGCGTGGGCCTGCGGCGCCGGCTCGTGTGAACCGCGCCCGTCGGTGCGTGTAAACCGGGCCGCGCCGCGTGACGTCACTCGGAGACGCCTGCCGCGCAGGATTGCTTTTTATCGCGGACATGTTAATCTCACTTGAGCCGTGTGAAGTGGAGGTCCACTGTGTCAGCGCGGCGCAGCGCGGCACCAACCCGGAAAAACAGGTAGGTTGTATTCAGCTACCACTGCAAAGAGCGAAATGCGCAGACAAGTTGTTCCGTTTCCTGTCTACAGGCGCGTATGTGTACATCACGCGTTATTCTACCTCGGCCGACCTCGCGCATCAACTACTTGTGGTCCGGAGCACAAATGCTTCGTGCTATGACGTCACGTTGGAGCGAGTTAGGTTAGAAAGCCAAACGGTCTTCAACAGCGCCATGAATCAGTGTATGCGTGTGTCTCGAAGATGCATTTGTGTGGCTTCCAATATGGTTAACCTACGTCACGTGTAAAAAAAATTCGTTTTAATATTTCAGTACGCAAATTGAGGTTAGGGTGTACGAAGTTTGTTTACACGCTGCGCAATCTCCATGTTCATTTTCGACCAATGGCGAAACTGGCGCAGGGTTGTTGTTCCTTTGCCTTGCGCACTCAAGAATGTATTTAATGACAGAATGACATCGCACGAGTTGCGTAGCAGCTGCATTAGTGCGGGCGACTGTCCACGGCGTAAGTAAACTGGTGAAAGATGCGCTATTGGAACGTTACGGCCAGGTCCGCATCGGCACGGCACGGCACGGCACGGCGCGGCTTAAGCCAGCACAGTAGCGGGAAGATATGGCTGTCGCCCGTCGACCGTAGCGTTGCAAGACATCACCTTCGAAATATACAGGCTGTTCGGAAATTAAACTCCCGAACTGCGGGAGGTGATTCCTTTATGAATAGAGGCCGGAAAAAATTCGCCAGTTCTTTGACAATTAGGCTAGACTCCATATTTGTTTGCACGCTCAAGGAGATATCAACTGCTCATTGGCTGCCTGCTTTCACAGTGGGAGGTCGTGATTGGGACTGCATTTTGTTGCCTGTTTACTATTGGCTCACAGTCCTGGGGGGAGGTGTCAAATAGGTCGTGAGCCAATTGCAGAAGTAACGCATGTTACTTCATGTGTTTCAATTCTAGCTTGTCCCGAAATGAATCCGCGAATTTTTCAGGTCCGTACTTATGAAACATAAAGTCGAAAATATACGGGACACCATATACCTAAACAAGATATTAAAGAAAATATACGGGACACCATATACCTAAACAAGATATTAAAGGGGATATGAGCCTGTGAAAGTTGGGTTTTGTAAACGTGTCGTCGCTGAATGCCTTGTAGTTTCTGTCAGAGGTAGGGATGGCGGCGATGTACCCACAGTACGTCCCACACGGTTGAATGGGGCACACCCATTTGACGCGCTATGGAACGTGTACTAATGTAGAACTCGTCGTTGGTGTGCTGCACTCTAAATCTCAATCGGTGAGAATTTCACTGTTTCAATCAGTTAACAGTATCTGACTGATACAACCCACTTCAGTGAATTTAACTGACGAATCCGTTAAAAAAGTTCCAGTTTTCCTTCACTTATTGAAATTCCCACTAATTCATCAGTAATTTTCTTTCACTGTTTTTCAGTGATTTGTTTTTTTACTGGTGAATCAGTTAAACAGCGTGTGAAAATGGCTTTTAAACTACATGTATCTCAAGTGAAACAACGCACAAACTAATAAAAACCAATACAACATTTTTTCTAACATGTGTTTCGTCTTACAAAACACCATTTTACGAGGTAACATGAACATTTAGTCTTTCGTCCCGTTTTTACGTTTTTCATTGCGTTGATATCATGTACTAATCACAGCGCTCTATTTTAAAGTTCAAACTGTGTATGTGCTTTAACGATCCTAACGGTACAAATAAAACCAAAAACTAAAAGTAAGGGCATACAATTTAAAACTGAACGTTTTTGACGAGTATCTATAAGTCGTATATTTCCCTCTTCCTTTTAAACTTGAGTTGGTAGCTGCTCTGCCCTCGTAGCTCAGGGGCAGGGTGGCCGACTTGTAGTCGGAGGGTCGCGGGTTCGCGTCTCGGTTCCTCCGCGGCAGATCTGCAGTTCGGATGCCTCGCTCGTGTGAATTGGGGATTTGTCTACATGTCGGTCTGACTTGATCTCGTCACACGTCACTCCCACACACTTACAGTACTTCCCTCACCCGCTGTACACTGGCTCATGTATCGGGCCAACGTCAATAAAGGCAACTTAAATAATAATATGTTAAGTGGCATGGTCTGAGAGTTCAATCCCGGCCACCCGCAGGAACGTTTTTACTTTTTTAACTTACGCTAAATTGCGCGACTTAAATAGTAAACTATCTTAAATATGTTTATTTTATTTCTTGTAATAATTTGGCTCAAATCAATATAAACACTATATTTAATTCGGCGCTGCAGTTGGCCGTCACTTAGTTCGATCAGTGAAATTTTTTCACTGAAACAATCAGTGGTTTTTCAGTGATTATAAGTGGAGCCATTTTCTCCGGCCAGCATCACGGCCAGCATCACGCATGTGTGTCTGTATCATGGGAAGCCTAAGTCACCTTCCTGCTGCGGACTTTGTAGGCGTTGTACAAGGCATCCAGCAAAAGTACGTTTTCAAAACCCAGTTTTCACAGGCTCGCATCTCCTTTGATATTCTGTTTACGTATACGGTGTCTTATCCATATATTCTCGACTTTATTTTGCGTAAGGAATCGCCTCCCTCAGTTTGGGCGTTTGATCTCCCAACATTCTGTATTGTTGATACGCAACCATATCGATATCGACTGCATAAGGTAAAGCCGATGTCAGCATATCGCATGCGTTGCTTATCCGTGTATCGCCAGTTATCGACAACGTGAATATCGAGTGGCGAATCTCCTCAATAACATCAGGCACAATGAGAATGCTTAGATGCGATAGTTTATCGCGGGGAAACTTGCCTGTCTCCTAGGATCCAACGTACTGTACACATGTGCGACAGTTTTCCTTGAGGACTATTCCATATCATTGGTCCGGTGAGGATTCTGATAGCTTACTCTGAAGACTAGACGACAGTTATAGTTGGGGCCGCGGTGGCTGAGCTGTTAGCATCCTCTCCTCCCACCAAGGCGAACCGGGTTCAATCCCTGGCCGGCACACTCCCGGATTTTCGCATGTGAGAATCGTACCGGAGGATGCCGCTGGTTGGCGGGTTTTCTCGGAGATGTCCCGTTTCCTCCCGCCTTTTCATTTCGGCGCTGCTCCGTACTCACCTCATTCCACCCCACATCGGCTCTCAAGGCGTCGTCGTTAAGAGCCGCCCAAATCTCTCAACTCCAAAACCAACTTTCTACCTTAACTAGTGCATTGTTCACTGTCGCCAACTTAAAAAAAAAAAAGCAGCAGCTAGCTGTGTTGAAGATTTCATTCCTTTAGCGCAATGTGTTGCACCGCAGTGACCTCGTATTACATTTGGCAGGTTTTCCTACCTCGTTGTCAACTTTACAGACGGCATGCCAACGAATGTGTCCGTTGAAATACACGCAGTAATCTACAGTGATTTTTTTTTTTTCGAAAGTTTATTTCAAAAGTGCTTACATTACCGCGAACAGCCTGTCTCTTATAACTTACCACGCACGTGGCAGTATACTGTAGTTGCAAAAAGATACAAAGTTGGCAGAAACTGTCGTTCGGGATTGCCTTCTCGGTGTCTTTGAATTGCTTTCCAGAAAGATGTAGGTTGATATAAATCCTGTTCACGGCAAAGTGAGCAATTTTAAGGACTTAATTACATTTTCTGCCAGACATTTTTTATCCTTGCGAAACTTTTTTTAAATAAATGTTGCCGAGTAAGTAATAAACACTGAGTGTTTGTTTAACTGGACTCGAAAGTTAACGTCTAACGCTACAATAAAATATATTTATGGACCTTGAATAGCCTGCACGGGCGTGAGTGGCGATAGTTTATGTCCCTGGCGCTCTTGATGGAATGGCCTCCAAGCGCGGAGAGAGAGAGAGGGGGAGAGTGAGAGAGAGAGAGAGAGAGTTACTGGCAAGTACACACACGTGTTGCCGCCTGTGCACACACGTGATCGCCGTCGTCCTTGTGCTCGACCTTCCTTTGCGTTTCGACGACTGAGGATTGTGCAGGGGCGCTGCGGAATTACTGGGAACCTCCCATCATTCCCGTCCACTTCCGCCCCCGGCCCCCGGATGTGACCAGGCGCCTCGCTTCTCTCACGCCCGCGTCTCTCTGGATACCCGCCGTTTTCAGTTTTGGGGAAAGCATTTCGCTGGTATATGCCCGCCGTCACAGATATGTTCTGTACCCATTAGTAGGGCCAGTGACTTTTCGCGTAAAAATCGGAGCACACAGTAGACTTCAATACTATATACACACCTCANGCTGCTGGCGCCGTGTCCGTCTTTGACCAAGCCACTCAGGACTGAGTAACTCCGACACTGAACCTTCGTGATTCGCGCGCAAACTGTTAACACGGGCTAGATCATTTTTCAGCCAATCAAAAAAAGTTGGACGACCCTACAGTGCTTTGGACTGTATCTTGTCTCGAAATCTTTTCGCGAAATATCATTGCCCCTACTGATTGGCTTGCGCCAGGCTCCGGGAACGAGCCCTGTGTCTCACTGGCTACTGCATACTGTGGAAGGTTGCGTATTAGCTGTGTTGCTGCCTGACGGGCAGGTTTTCAAGGCCCCGATTGGGTAACGGCGTTGCAACATTTCGCTGGCGTGTGCAACTGGAGTTCTCGATACAATGTGATCCTGCCGCAGAATATACTAGGTGACTTCCTAGTGAACCCTACGGGTTCACTAGGAAGTCCATTACACAGGACGAACGATCTGGAATCTTGCACCGCAAATATTTCGGAAATGAAAGGTGATCTTAATGCGCTGGTTGCATAGAACTGAAGTTAAGACGAGGACTCACAATTGCAGCCCGGGCACAGATTTGAATGAGTATTAGCATGTGTATTTCTTAAACAAAGGTAAATTTTTTTTTTTAAATGAAACACTGCCTATTTGCATCAAGATAATAAACCTAGAAGAAATTAGAATGTCAATGGTGTTTTTTTGCAGGATTTTAGTGCAAGAAGTTCGCGTGCTATCGTAATATGGAAATTTTAAATTGAATAAATGGAGGCCTGTCAGTACAATATAACATTCTCACAGCATTCTCCCCTCACAATTTTCTTTCCGCTGTTTTTTTTTTTTGTCCTTTCTTCCTTCTACAGGTGTCCGGCATGTTGTACGGCTCAGTTGTACCAACATAAGATAAACTGTACAGCGGGAACACAGGGCTCGTTAACTGTTTTTTTTCGGCAGTCGTTAATAGCAGATTACAAACTTATTGTTTGATATTTACTTGGGCGCTTTCGTTTTTACCCTCGTGCAAAAAAGTAGGGTTTAATTTGGCCAAAAAAAAAAAAACAGTTTGCCTTATCACCAAAAATATATACATATTGTTCGTAGATTTTTAGATATTCCTTTTGCGTTTATATTTGGCTGACGTCTAACAAAACAGTCATGTTAAAGTGATTACCTGCTGCCTTTCTTATCAAAGTTCCGCTTATTGGACAGGTAGTGTACGATAACTTGATGTTAAAAGTCATACCTAGGGGCCCCTGTTTTTCGCGAAAAGATTGCAGGACAAGCTGTGTTCCAAAACACTTTAGTTCAGAACCACTTTCGTGATTGGATCATTTGAATTGTTACGCGTCTTATGTGTGTGCCTGCGAATCACGGGCGGTCAGTATCGCAGAAACTTGGTTCTGATTGGCTCACTAACGTAGCAGACGCTCCTCACGCAAATACAAGCGGCCAATAGCCAAAGGAAGGCTGCAAGTGAGCTCACAGGATATTGAAGTCTAGCCTCCGCGTACAAAGGTATAACTAGGGGCAGTGATATTTCGCGAAAAGATTTCGAGACAAGATACAGTCCAAAGCACTGTAGGGTCGTCCAGCTTCTTTGATTGGCTGAAAAATGTTCTGGTCCGTGTTAACCGTTTGCGCACGAATCACGAAGGTTCGGTGTCGGAGTTACTTAGTCCTGAGTGGCTTGGTCGAAGACGGACATGGCACCAGCAGCCAATGGAGGTATAACAACAGCTGAGGTGTGTATATAGTATTGAAGTCTACTGTGTGCGCTGATTTTTTACGCGAAAATCACCGGGCTTGTGTATGACTCATACCTTTGCGTGCCGTTATTTTCGTCTTGTTGGTATTTGCTACTACAGTACATTTTGATTCGCAAATTTTTGTCTGATGTGGAACATGCGTGTTGGAGCTTATCTCGGATTTCTCTACTGAGCCACGGCGTTTTTTTTTTTAATTTCCTTAGGCATTTCCGAGCGCACCTGTGCCCGCCTGACATTTTTCAAATTCCACACGACCGCCGCCATTGGCGNGCTGAGGTGTGTATATAGTATTGAAGTCTACTGTGTGCTCCGATTTTTACGCGAAAAGTCACTGGCCCTGTGTATGACTCATACCTTTGCGTGCCGTTATTTTCGTCTTGTTGGTATTTGCTGCTACAGTACATTTTGATTCGAAAATTTTTGTCTGATGTGGAACATGCGTGTTGGAGCTTATCTCGGATTTCTCTACTGAGCCACGGCGTTTTTTTTTTTTATTTCCTTAGGCATTTCCGAGCGCACCTGTGCCCGCCTGACATTTTTCAAATTCCACACGACCGCCGCCATTGGCGACTGGTTCTCGTTCTCCACGGTTCATTTGGCGCCTTGTCCCGCATCTGCGTTTGGCGGGGGAAAATAAATTGTTGTCAAGCGACACTGGTAGAATGCTGCGCGAATGAATAATCAACGTCATCGAACATACTTAGCGTCGGAAGTGCCTCCTTCCACTCCTCACCTTGAGAATACTGGATCGATTCCAGGGCGTAGAAACGAACACCTGGCGATCCAGATACGGCGCTGTGTACAGGGTGTCCGTGTAATCATGGCGATGTTTCGAAAGTCTATACAGAAACATCCCAGCGAAGTGCCAGGCAAAGAGGCCATCCTTTCAATTCTCGTGCGTNCAAGTCTATACGTAAACAGAAACATCCCAGCGAAGTGCCAGGCAAAGAGACCATCCTTTCAAGTCTCGTACTTGCTTGGGCCAGTTAAATGTGGCTCCCATTTGTTTCCCTACACACATTTAGCCGATTCTTCATTTATTGCCACGCGCGACGAAGAACATGGGGTGTAACAGGCGGAACAGTCTCTCTGATTATTTCTTCCAAGGGCACAGTGTCGTCGACTCGAACATACTGTGCACGTATTGCTTGATGTAGGCTCCGAACGGAAACGTCTTGTGGCGTGAGGTCCGGCGATCGTGTAGGCCACACCAACAAATCACCACTATTGAAATGTTAAATCCAGAAACCTACGAGCAATATTACTGTTAGTGTGGAGGGGTGTCATCTTGTTTCCAGATATCATTCCGCTTGGTATTCCACCGGCGAGTGTTGTTTTCGTGTGGTGGTTCTTCATTGAAAACGTGACGATATTCACGACAAACGCTCGTCGCAGATTGAACTTTCACAAGCTCAAAGGACACGTTGAACTTTCCTCTGCTCTGTCCACATATTGACTCCAGTGTTGTCAGATAAACCACCACAAAATCCACATATTCCACAAGTGAATTGCACACAATTCCACACACAACTCTAAAATGTATGATTGAAAATAATCATATTATAAAATTGTCACTGCAGATACTTACATAAAGATTTGCAGCCATAATTATTAATTTTTTCCCTTTAAGAACATGGTTTGAGCTTGTTGCCAACGTTGTACGGTTTATGAGCGACAACTTATCAAATAAAATGTTTTAATAATGTAAGGATAAAGATTGACCAATTCAATTAATATTAAAAAGTACCGCGAGTAAATCTCGCTAGAAAGTTAGCTTTTTGTAAGATTTCAGTCGAAAGTGAATATTCGACAAAATATACGCAGTCATTCATTCCACAAAAAAAAAAAAAAAAAAAAAAAACTGAAAAAACGACTATTCCACTTGGTGGAACAAACACACGCCGGTTAAGCTG
>NQII01006049.1:0-66523 GCA_002778355.1 Clitarchus hookeri
TCCAACTATCTCTGTGCAGAAAATCACGTCGATCCGTGGTTCCGTTGCGACGTGAAAGAAGGACAAACAAACAAACACACACATTTTGGCATTAATAATATTAGTTAGGTTACATATTTTGTACCTGTTTAGAAAATTTTAATCATAGAATTTTAAATATTACGTAATTGGAGTCATTTTGCCTCGTGGTCCAAAGTAAGTGATTATTGCCGTAGAGGTAGCTAAGCAAAAATAAATTATAAAAATGATTGCTTTCGGAAGTTTTACATCCGGAAATTTTGTTAAAACTAAAATGTGATATCAAATTTACGACCGGTTATTTTCGTAATAATTAGTTGTACTGTACTTGTAATTACAAAATTTGCAGATAATGATTTACATAGTAATACGACTGGACAATTGAGCTAAAACAACTTTTCGAAGAAGGGTGTTNGATAATGATTTACATAGTAATACGACTGGACAATTGAGCTAAAACAACTTTTCGAAGAAGGGTGTTTAAGAATATGGTGTACGTCAAATAATTTAATAAAACTGCACGAGTCAGATATTTAAATTTAGTGCCAAGTGATAGCGATTTTTCTTAAAATCAAAATTACTAACAAATTAATTTCGCATTTGAGGATATTTAAAATTCTACAGGAAGATGGTCGCTTAATATCTTATTTGAGAAATTTTGCACGTGATTCCGTGTGTCTGCAGTAGTTTGACGATGGGCCAGCACCATTACGAAATGTTCACATTAATCGAGAAAAAAAAAATGGTACATTGTCAGTAAAATGAGGTACTAGTTTCCATGATATTTGTATCTGGTATTTTTAAAAGAGAAATTATATACATGAGATCGTAGGTCATGCGCGCAGAAAATTGTAATATCCGTGGCTCGACCAAGCAGAATCTCACGCGAGGACCACTGGTAGGAAACTGCGGCATGAATTTGCAGGGTTTTTATTTTGGCAGCGCGATTTTTCTACTAATGAAACTCTTAAATCTTGTTTCAAATAAATTACACCTGTCGCTCCAGCCCTCTGTTGCCCCTCAACCCCCACCCCTCCTACCATTGTTCGCCCCGACTGATGATAGTTTCGGAACACGAGCGGCCCATAACGACCTCCATCAGAAACACGCTTCACCGAAGATGGTTACTACAAAATATAAATTATTTCTCGCGTCATTTCCCTAATACATATTTTTTTTATTTGTTTTACTGCGGCAGGCGGGCAAGCGTACGCCATTCGTCATAAGCTCCTGTTAAGNGCGGCCCATAACGACCTCCATCAGAAACACGCTTCACCGAAGATGGTTACTACAAAATATAAATTATTTCTCGCGTCATTTCCCTAATACATATTTTTTTTATTTGTTTTACTGTGGCAGGCGGGCAAGCGTACGCCATTCGTCATAAGCTCCTGTTAAGCTATGCGCCTTGCGCTTTTAAGGACGGGAACATTACAGCTACTTTCTTATTTAAAAAAAACTTGAAAGAAGGAATCTGAATTTGCATAGCGAATGGTTTCGCACACGTTTGCGGAAGATGAGTTGTGGCGCAAGGGGGGTGGTCGGAGTGGATGAGTGGGGTGGAAAGAAGATCGAGCTCGGAGAATGCAGGAGCGTATAGCGTTACCGAACGTTTTAAGAAAGGCAAGCAGGCGTGGAAGTCGTAAAATAATACCCTGCTTGATCGCCGTACAAATGAAAAAGGAAGCATAAAAGGATTTTTTTGCCCCCTTTACCAGATGGGAGTCAAGGAGAGTGGGGGTATTGGAGTGGTGAGGAGGGACTGGAAGGTAAAGCAGGAAAATTGGATCATAAATCCATTTGATGCCTGCCTTATTAAATGACATTGCAAGAGTAAAGGAGAGTGAAACTTTTTTTTTTGCGAAAGGAAAGAAAAGAACATCTCTTTGTGTTTTGAGCCGTCTTAGCGGATTCGATTACGAGAGAACCATATCATGATGAGCTGACTATCCTGCGGTCGATGAATATCTGGTCAAATTGTACACCCGTGCTGATAAAAAACAAATTTAAAATGGTAGCGTTTGTGTGTCTATAAATTATTTATACGTGCTCTGTCAATGTTTTTATATATTCCGTCACATTTTCTACTTAAGGATGTATTCTCTTTTATTATTTAAGACGTTCTTAGTCAAAAATCTTTCAAGAAACGAATTGTAAAAGGAAATATTATGTATGTTACTTTAACTAGAGAAGATGGAACAGATAGAAATGTCTAAGTCCGACAAAATGATTTCTCGAAATAACAACATCAATTCTTTAGTTTAGTTTAGTGTATATTATATATGTGTTCTAGGTATACCATGTAAATTACTGGGTTCAATATTGCCATTACTATTGGTCTTAACATGCTAAAATTCTGATCATGATAACACGCTATTTTTTGTATTTTATTTAACATACTACAAGCTTCGTGATAGTACACTGCAAAAGTTAGACTGAGTTGACTTTTTTTAATGTACTATACTTTAAAATGCATGCGGTAATAATTTCTGAAATTATATTTTCATACTCGTATGGATCACACACATTTGAAAATGAGTTCTTCTTTCACGTGTTGCACAAATCGTATAGTTACANTTTGAAAATGAGTTCTTCTTTCACGTGTTGCACAAATCGTATAGTTACAAAACGCCAGGGGCGTATCCGATTTCGTGTATCCGATTTCACCCGACGGCAGAGTGGAACATTGCTATTTGACTATTGTAACAGGTGAGACCACGCTAGTTTGAGTTAAGAGAAGAGTGAGCTTGAAGTTTAGTGAACGTAGCCATAAGAAATATGTTTACATAGCAGAATTACAGAATGAACGCCCTATACCAAAAATACTATATATATGTATGTGTACTTTTGTATTTTTACGTAGCGCTATTATCCGCGAGGCCATACCACGCTACGACTGCCCAATCGGCGGGGAAGAGGGATCACGCCCTGTCATCGCAGGTGGCCCAGCTACGCACCTGTAGTAACCAAATCCAAAGCCCCAACCTGATTCACAAGTAAGGCCAAGAATACCCTACCACAAGGTTTTGAGACCCTTGCCCTCAGAAACCAAGCCTGTGGTCTTGCCGGGGTTCTATCCATACCTCTAGTGTATTACCAGGAGACAGCCGGAGCGGGTTGCCGCTCACCGCCTGGTCTTTCTTTAAGAGGGGCAACTGCTAGTAATATCGAGAGAAAATCTGAACTGGCGACAGTGCGAGACTGTCCATGAGTTACTGCGCATACATAGGAATGCCAAGTAACCTTGAAAGAAGGTTAACTATGTACGTTAAACTATTGGTTCCTTCATGAAATAAGCTCCATTTGAACTTATCTATCCCACTTGTGAACATTCGGTGTAAATTTTAAATTTCCATAGTAAATTTTATTTGTTTTTGAAAAAGTAATTTTCCACCAATTGTCACATTATTTCAGACTTTTATTCATGTCACAAAATACAATTATGTAATATGCCAAAATGTTGCAAATAACTTCCAACTTTTCAATATGCGTAAAACATGGATAAGGTGAAATGATTTGGGGGTGGAAATGCAGTGAACTGAAGTCATGAAAGGAAACTGCAATGGCCCGAAAAAAGAAAACTCTGAACGACAACTGCAGTGTCGCAGCAAATTAGAATCTCCACCCGAAAAATGTTTTGCTTCAGCGTTGTTTGCGATCGAACTGAAATACTTAAACTTTGGGCCTGATATTAGCTGTTTGCTGAGACAATGTGGTCTACCTATTTGGAGGGCTTCTTTCGCTACTGCCAAGCTGATAACGGGGTAATTAAATAGAGATGGCGTAATTTTAACAAAAAATATATTACAACTAAAAAAAAATTAAAAATGCAAAAATTAAAATTACTACACAAAAAGAGTTGTAAAATATACGTATGCAAAATAAAGATTAAAATATTAAATTAAAAATTGTTTTGAAATATTTCAACAATTACTTTTGATAGAGATATGTTTATAATTTTTTTTCAGAAATATTACTCTTTTATTGCATCTTTGATTGGTTTAGTTTTGTAGCTGAAACATTAATGGGGACGTTAGTTAACCTTTAATATTTTTTTAATCAGCTTCTGCATTGCAGGAAATCCAACAAATGGGTAAGTTTAACTCGTATACACCATTGCTAGAAAATTTCAAAAAACCATTTCAGTTATCAAAGTTTTAATGCTAACGTTTTGGTTCATAAGCGTTTACCTTAACCGGAAAGTGTATTTTTGCTACATTATTTTGTATATTTTCCCTTGGTGTCAAAGAAAATACTAACTTAGTGCAACAGTTATCATTAATTTTATTAATATTATTTTTTATTTTTCGTTTTGCAACAAGGCTGTATGTAACAAACTAAAAAAATATGAGTTAGTGTATTGCATTTTAATGCGTGTAAGTCGTTTCAAGACCATTTATTTAGGGGGCCGCGTGGGTGTAGTGGTCAGACTATTCGCCTCCCACCTAGACAAACCGGGCGCGATTCCCACCGATGTCGCTCCCGGTTTTTCACATGTGGGAATCGTGCCGGACGACGCCGCTGGTCGGCGGGTTTTCTCGGGGATCTCCCGTTTTCCCCATCCTTGCATTCCGGCTCTGCTCCATACTAATGTTACTTCGGCCTCATCCCCTCTCGAGACCCCTTTGTTGAAATTCCCCAAATCATCCCCATTCTACTCCACCAGTTACTTAACAGTATTTTTAATCGAAAACGAATTTTTTTTTTCAATGGTTTCCTCGCGAAATTCAGTAATCTAATTAATATTCCCAGCTGACGTCCTCCGCTCCAGGACACCCCATCTCCCCCGAGATGAGGGTGTCGCCTATTGTAACGGCCGCATGCGTGCACGCAGGGACATGCGGTCAGACAACATTAACCACTCAGTGGCGTTCTGGCTACGTTTCTGGCCCACACGTGCGTGCGCCTGTACGACGTGCTATGCAAATGACTCCCTACGTGCCCCCCTCCAACCCCTGCTTTCAGCACCCCCCTTTTGCAACAGCACTCAGCCCCAGCAGCCGGTTTGAAAAGCACTTTATATCCTCATCTATATGGTAACGGGCAGAGGCGTGCTTTGCCGGCAGGTACGAAGGGGGTTGCGTAGCGCATTTTTTTTTTACGGGCGACCTAAATGACGCGATATTGGCGGAAAGCCAATTTAAGCATATACCAACGAGACGAAATTAAAAACTTACTTCCTCGCGAAGCCGAAATTTTACCGCCCACATTTCCCTGCTGTGAACAAGCGAGTGACCGAAATTTGTTTCCACGTACTTTCAAAGAACTATTTTAAACAGTTACACAATATAAAATTTACATATTCAAGAGACGTATACTCTTACGAAAAGTTGGGCTTAAAAATATGTTTGAGCAAAGAGAATGTTTGGTGATCTATTGACAGGTAAATACATTGTTTTTTAAGGGAGACATTTTTATGGAAAAATTTTATTGAAGAGTTGTATCATCCCAAAATGCTTCTGGGTAAAGGCCCAAATCTGTAAATGAAGTAAAAATTGGCAGCTGGTGTTAACACATTGTGTTATATAAGTTTCTTTCATTTCCATTGACAAATTAAAAATCATAAAACTTTTTATTTTTAAATTGTCTTTAAAATAAGTTTCTCCTCTTTTCACGCAAGGCTAGGTTATTACTTACTATAGTCTGGAACAAAAACAAAGGAAATAAAAACATATTTTCATAATAGTAAGGCTCAAAAAATATTTTTCATACATTTAACTAAACGTTATGTTTATAAAATATGGAAAGTAATTATTAATTAAAGAGAATATAATTAAATTTCAGTCGTAAATTAACAATTTTTTTAAATATCTTTTAAGGATGCTAATTAATAGGAGAGATTTTTTTTTTAACTCGCAGGAAATTATATAAAATGTATTGATGAAAATATAACAAAATTAATCGGCAAAAACACAACAAAGTATTTAAGTTCTATTATAGAATTATAAATACATTTCAATATAACAAAGGTATGTTGTTTATTCATAGCGAATGTTGATATTGTCAATAACGCTCTGTGTGCTTTGTATGTTTCTCTCATACAGCTAGCTCTGTTAATTGTGTTCCTTGTCTACGAGTGAGCTTCAACAGATCATACTACATCTCTACTAGATTATCAAGCATACTAGGAAACACATTTACTACAAGGAAACGGAAAACGAATGATATAAAGCTCTTGTCCCAGAATAATGAAATTATATTCACGCAAATTATATGTATCATACAATACACAATCATTTGCACATGGCCGTAATTTTGTATACTGAGTCTCCTGGGTTCTAAAGAAAAACGTTTTGACACCCTGTGTGTCGTTCTCACAATACAAACCAAAACTTCTGCAGTCAAAGTATCGTAGATGTGACAGTCATCAAGAGACGTCACCAGAGTTCAAGACCGGGCCAGCGGAAGTCCACTCAGGTCACACACATGCATAATTTACGACACGTCTTCCGCTTATACTGATCAACGAATTTGACAATAACTTGAAGTTTTAGGAGCGTAAACATGCGTGCGGGCATTGTCTTGTTGGAAAATACACTCATTTGCAAAATAAAATTGATGGTGCTGAAGGTGCCATCGCAGGGGCACGTAAGTGGGTACAGATACAGGACATGGTAGTATTTAAAAAGAAAATATAAACATATTGTCCAACACAATGAATGTATTGCAGGGGACGAAACTAGCAGGAGGCGCTTGGAATGGTGTTGGACCACACGCAGTACGGAAAAAGGCGGCGATGCAGTCGGGCATGGAGCTGTAAAGACGTCGGATGTTCTCCTGAGGTAAATCCTGGCACAGCTGGCGCAACTAATCCTCTAGACTTGTCATAGTTGCCGCTGGCCGAAGTTGCCGTCCAGTCTGGTGCCAAACGTCTTCGATAGGCGAGAGGTCTCGCTATCTGGCCAGCCAACGAAATATTTTCACATCACGAAAGCAGGCCTGAGTTGCTCGTGCTGTGTGAGGCCGGGCACTACCCCGCTGGAAAATGGGGTTGTCAAGCTGCAACCAGCAAGAGGAGCGCACATAGTCGCAGAATTTCTTGTACCGCGCCGTCAGGTTTCCTTTAATCGCCACCAGTGCAGTGCGGTAATCGTAGGAAAAAATACACCACACCATGACACCTCTTGTTGGGGCGATGTACCTCTCTCCAATGAAGCGTGGATCACGACACTGGCCAGGAAGTCTTCAGATTCGAATTCGACAGTAGTTCTGCATCCAGACGGAACCGTGATTCGTCCTTGAACACCACTCGTCACCAATCCGCAAATTGCTCGGCAATGCTAAGATCGTAAAGGTAGATGTCGTAAGGTAACATCATCGCCCGTCATTAAGAGACTACGATGTCTCATGTTATTACGCTGAAGAGCCAAAGCAACTGGTATAGGCGTGCGTATGCAAATAATAGATGTACGGAACCAATCAGAGTAACTTGATGCGGTCGGCAGCTAGATCGATTACTGCTGCTACAATGGCAGTTTATCAAGATTTAGGTGAGTTTGAACGTGGTGTTATAGTCGGCGCACGAGAGATGGGACATAGCATCTCCGAGGTAGCGATAACATTTGGATGTTCACGTACGACCATTTCACGAGTGTACCGTGAATATCGGNCGAATGGGACAAACGACGACTGACGAGAATCATTAAACGTGACAGACGTGCAACCATTTCTCAAATTGGCGCATAATGGATTCGTGGACTGCCCTGCAGGATTCATGGTGTGAATTACCTCCTGCGTACCTTCAGACATTAGTCGAGTCCATGCCACGTCGTCTTGCGGCACTTCTGCGTGCTCGGGGGGGTCCTACACGATATTAGGCAGGTGTACCAGTTTTGTTTTGGCTCTTCATTGTATAATAGGTTCACAATTAACTAAGCACTTGTGAAATCAATCATTGAAAAAATTCATTTCCCTTATTTCCATATATTTTAACGGGTACACTGGCCGGTATGTGCCCAGTATATTTGTTAACGACCGAAGAAATGTAGTTTCATATATTAACGTTGAATTAAAAATGTGAGGTTAACATTTGCGAATACTGGAATAATCTATTTGGTTTTCTTTATAATGCAAATGTGTGCAAGAGTTTAAAAATTAGTAAAACATTTTCTTTTATGACAATTTAAGAGTTATATTTCTCCGACGCATGAATAAAGTAATGCAGCTCATAGCAATGTCAATTATACATACGGCGGAATAATACACAATGTGCATACAAGTATGTGTTAGGAAGGGCTTTCAATAGTGCTCAGTTTACCGTGAAAAGCCTATAACCGACAAAACTATGTTGCCCGTACGTGTTAATCGATTGTTGTGACAGATTTACACTATTCACTTTTTTTTTCTCCTTTCCAAACGAAAGAAAGGTTTTTTTGATATGACTTTTGTGTGTCTGTGTCTGTGTTTAAAATGTGTGCATGTGTGTGCAATTGTATACATGTATGTGTGCTTGCGTGTGAGTCTGTGTGTGTGTGTACTCCCTTTCAATTTTTGAACGCGTCAACCGAATTTCACCAAACTGGGTACACATATAGTACTAAGTATGGACACCTGACATTTATAGTTTTCGACATCACCAGGCACTTACTTTCAAAATGGCTGCAATGTTAAAATTTAGGTTGATATGTCGTATCTCGCAAACTATTCACCAATTTAAACCAAATCTTGTATGTTGACAGCGCAAGTTGTAATCATTGAATTTAGAGGTGAATATTGCTGTTTGTCCGCCATTTTGGAAGAGAGAGCCACATGAAAATAAAGCTTTTATGTAATAAAAGTAAAACTACTCTACCAATTTTCGACAAATTTGGCACGTATGGAATAGTATGACAGGCTATGTAAATGTAAGTAATTGAACTTAATTAGGCTCTGATTTACAAAAAAGCTCCAAAATAAATATTTTGGGTTTATTTGTTATAAACAAATACTATTTCACCAAATTTGATAAAATGTTGTACACTTAAAGTATCTATTACAAGCATCATACAAGCCGGAAAAAAAACACTTTTTTTGCTAATTTTTAAGAAAGCACTACATTAATTAATAAAGTTTTTGAGGAATATCTCAGGAAACAACTGACAGAGTGTTACCAAATTTGGTAAATAATTAAAACTGCGGCAGTTTATATATACAAATGTGTTTCAACTATATCAGACACTTATTTTCAAAATTGTGGCATTCTACTGGTTTAGCATAGTATGCTATATCTTCTACATCATTTCATTAATTCCAAATTAACTTTGTATGCTCGAAGTATATATAACAAACATAAAATATGTCTACACAGAGCACCTTTTGTCCTGAATTTTGTAAGACAGTGCCACGCGAATTAATAGCGTTTTTGTCGTATGTCGGGAAACAATTGGCCGATTCCTACCCAATTTCGCAAACAAGTAAGTAGAAATGTGGTAGATAATGTTACTGACATGTTTTAGGTATGTCATATACTTATTTTTAAAATGGCTGCCATATATCTAATTCAATTTTGTATGTTATATTGTCGAAACAATGTAATTAATTCCAATTAAAATGTATATGCTGTATGTATATATTACAACCATAAAATATGTCGACACAAAATCTCTTTTGTACGCCAATTTGTAAACTAGTATCACATGAAAAATTAAAACTACCTCATATCTCAGAGAAAAAAACAACCGATATCCACCAAATGTGGCAAACAAGTAGCACTATGACAGTCCATGTAAACTTATAAACTTTAAAATTGTCAGACAAATGTTTTCAAAATTGCGACCATATAAAATTTTTAGCTGAACATTTATTATGTACGAAATTACAAAACAAAATTCATCTGAAATGTGTATGCTGACAGAATCAATTATATCCCTAAAAAATTATACATGCCAAGCCTCATTTTTCCGCCATCTTCTAAGATAGCTCATATTAAAAAATAAACTTTTTATGTCGTGTCTCGGAAAAAAATCAACCGTTTTCTTTTAAATTTGGCGACGAACTTGTGCTGTGGCAGGCCTTGTCAATTGATATATTTTAAGTTTGTAAGACAGTTAGTTATTTTCCGAATGGTGCCTATACAGACATTTTAGCTTTGTGTGCTATATATATGAAACTATGTAACATATTTAAATTTATCTTTATATATTAAATCTATGACAATTATCGAATGTCCTAAAATATAAACTTTTTATCCTTAATTTATGAAGATCGTCACATATCTCGAGGATCACTCAACCGATTCATACAAATATTTCACGAAGTATTTCTACGGTAGGTAATGTAAATTAACGTGTGTTATGTCGGCAGGCATGTTTTAATGGGGTTTCTATAAATTATTTAGTTTACATTTTTTATATATATAAAACTTTTCAACAAAATTCAACCAAATCACGTATGAAAACGGTATTAAGTAGAAGCATCATTTATGCATACCGAGATCCTCTTTTGCCGTATGTTTTGCAAACCAGTGTCAGGTGAGTAAATTGAACATTTTTCCATATTTCCGAGACAATTAAACTGACTTATTTTCACCTAATTGTTCACAACTAAAGATGGGCATATAAAGTTATATTAATCTTAAAGAGCCTGAAAATACCTTTCGAAATGGCGGCCATTTACGCATTCAGATATATTTGGCATATCTATTTAATAATTAAACCAAATTCAATCAAACTTTTTACTCTGGAAGTATATATTATAAACATCATACACAATTACTCTTTTAAGTTAGTTTTGTAAGATAGCACTGTAAAAAAAATTATGCCACAAACAGCGTCATAGTAGGCCATGTAAGCTTATGTGTTTTTAGTGGTTCAAACATTTATTTTCAAAATGATAGCTGTTTAAATATTTTAGATTAGTTAACCCTAAAATTTAAATATTGGACTAATTATACCTTAAGTTGATGCTCCGAATCCTACCTCCGTGAGGCAGTTAGTTGCAAGCTAGATTAATTTTACGAATTTTTCTAAATTCGAATAACGGGTAAGTAACTCGTGTATTTTACTTGTCTTAGTCCTTTTTCTAATGTTTCTGGTATCATCTCTCATGATAGTGCCGTCAATGAGACGTCAACGCCTACCAGCTATCTAAGCTTTTAAGAATTTCACTAAAATTTATTTGCACCCATTTATATGAAAGTATCCTCATTAGTTATCAGTTACTACTTGTTTTATCCTACGCAGTTTCTGACGCATTGGAAAAATATCATCTAAATTCACAATGTTCAATTATGCGGTCTCCTTCAAGGATTCCCTCCTGCGTGCAGCAATTTTACCCATTCGACGCCTCGAAACGCGTGAGCTTTAAAGCCGACTCTTGCACGCTTATCCCTTGCCGCCATCGCCTCTACGCGCAAGACGCTCAACTGGCATGCAGTCTTTCCGTTGTCGACTCTCCTGATCGTGACATTAAGCGGTGATGGTATATTTTCATGTTACGCTAACGAAGATAAAAGTATGAGAAGTGGTGTCTACAGATAACTCTGAAGTTTCCGTAAAGATCATTAAGTAGTTAAATATGATTCCAGAAAAGCACTTTTTTTTTGTGCCCAAAAAAAAATCTTTGGAGTTAAAATGAGACACCTAAAACATGTCTTCAGGACTGAAAAGTTTCTTATATATTTTCCGTAAGTAGACACTATTAGAAAATAGCCAACTGTTTTTAATCACGTGTTTTATACTAAACCTATGCAATACACTTTATGAGCCAGCTAGACAGATCCCTTAGTATACACTTTAGGTCATACGTCGTACTATGTTTTCCATATCATTATCCGTGACGTGACGTATAATCCCACAAAGTTTGTACTGACACAAGGTTGTTTCTAAGCTGCCAAAATTCAAACCATGGCATCTATATGCTAATATAAACAAGAAATCCTCGTAGCAAAACGATCGTATAATTAATATAGTATTTTTACTTTGAGATAGAAGTTACCAAAGCAGCGCGGAGGGTCCGTAACTTCACGGACCTACGTGCACTACAAGTTGCATATTACGAAGGCGAATGAAACTGGCACGCCTTTCGAAAAACATCAGACACCATGAGCTCCAGCTACGTGGGCGCCGCTAGTGTTTCTGTGTTAGTAGACGTGTGTCATACTACATGGACATTGAGGGGTTAGGAATTGGGCAATAAAGGTAGCTGTAAGCGATTTCAATTAATTTACATCAATAAACAAACAGCAGTATAAGCGATGTTGGGTCTGCACGTATATTCATGGTGGCCTAAATACATGCGATCGCCGTAAATTGCGCTATTCCGTTCGCCTTCGTCATATGCAACTTGTTGTGCACGCAGGTACATGATGTTGCGTACTCCCAGCGCTGTTTTGCTAACATCAATTTAAATTTTTAAATACTAGAAGAACTTTTCAAACATTTTGCTGCAAGGATTTATTTTTTATGTAAGCCCATAGATGCCGTGGTTTGAAAATCGATACGTAGTTTAAAAACACCTCGTATATCCATATACATATACATCACATAACACTGTTCTCCTAAACAGTTCCTTAAACGAAAAAAAAATCACAGTAATATTATTTTTATTATGTACTGTATAATGCATGAATATGATTATATGTATACATATACGAATGCGAGTATATGTACGAATTCACGCCTTTATATGCATGTATATAAACACACAGATCATAATTTCTACTTTCCAATATAAAATAAACATTATTTTCTTCCAGACTGAGAGGACTTTCGGAATTTCTTGCTCTAAACAGCTGCGTCGGCCAGCTCAAACAGGAGCTGACGGCAAGGCAGGGCAAGGCAACACCCTCCGTGCGACGGTCTTTCCAGCTGGGACCCGTAGGTGACCGTCATCCCCGAGCATGACAGAAATGAAGCCCTAGAATGGAGCGGTGCTGGAATGCAATGGCGGGGCAGACGGAAGTGCCCCGAGAGAGCCCGTCGGCAAGCGGCATCGTCGTCGCCTCGCCTTTCGCACCTCCAGAACGTGCTCTATCGACAGCAGTGGAAGATAACTGCACGATGGCGAGACGTTGTTGCAAGTTTGCCTAGCTGCGTTCGCGATCTTGCCCCAGATCGAAGAGAATGATCGACAGTGACCCTAGTTAACATCCTTCTGTGATGCTGCATTCGATAGATTCTCTAGTCGCTGCGCAGTTCATTGTGGCTACTCGTAATACGTCAGAGTATTATTGTCAGTTCATGCAAGTACGTACATTTGCTTTCTTGCCCGAGTATGCACTTGTTCACACTATTCGGAAGGGTCGTCACGTCCTCGTCGCACATTCAGTCTACTGTAGCAAGACTGTTATTCTGCCAATTGAACTACGAAGCCACACTGCAGTATAACGGTAAAGTAACGTATAATCCAGTGGCGGTTTTTTCACACATTTAAAATCCATCTTTTGAAAAATCATCCCATGTATAATGGGTTTCGTTTTATTGTAGATATGTCATGTATCACAGGCGTTTTATTGTTCTGTTAGCATGAAAGTATCTTACTATTTGTTGCATTGAACTTTTCGTTTTATTTTATCCATAAATAATTATGTTACATTTATAATTACATTGAATAAAAACAGGTCGTGTCAGTAATGGCTAGTAAGAAATAGGTCTTAGGGAAAGTATTATTAAATTGAGTGCAAATGAATGCGGACCACTCCATTCAGTGTAATTTTCTAGAATTGATCAAACTTGTTTGTACGAGGCGGAGTAATATTTTGAAAGTATAACTGTCGCATGACTAGAGAAATGTTGAAAGCGCATGTGACTGTACTAAAATTTCTCTATCTAAAATATGTAGCTTTAAGTTGTTTGCCCTGTCTTTTCATTTTTAGTTCAATTCGCAATATTAATATTGTCTTTACAAACAATTTGTACGAATGCACTCACTTTATAAATACTTTACGCCATATGAACTTTCAATTTTATCGCTATGATTATTACGGGAAAACCAAATGAAAGACGTAAAAACGAAATTAAAGCTGTAAAATCGAAACAAGAAGCGAAAGGTTTTTGTTACCTCGAAAAATAAAATAGTATTATAAAAANGAAATTAAAGCTGTAAAATCGAAACAAGAAGCGAAAGGTTTTTGTTACCTCGAAAAATAAAATAGTATTATAAAAAAACGAAGCAAACATAAAAAAAATATGTCATGTGTTTTATTAGCTTATGTGTTGTTAATGAATTTGGTACACCTTGTTTAACTGATCTAACAGCCAAAAAACAAATCACGGAAAAACAGCNTTATGTGTTGTTAATGAATTTGGTACACCTTGTTTAACTGATCTAACAGCCAAAAAACAAATCACGGAAAAACAGCGAATGAAAAGATTGATAAATCCAAAAGTGAAAAAAAAAATTACATTTTTTTTATTAATTCGTTAGTTAAATTCATTAAATGACAGTTAAATAAGTCAGGCGTTGTTACCCCATTTAACCTGTTAAATTCTTACTTATTCAGATTTAGAGTATAAGCAACTTTATGTAGTTGCCAAGTTTAGAGCTTCCGAGTACTGTACTGAGAATTCGGACAGTGCTAACATGTATGTGGTGACGTCGCAGCCAGAGCTGGCCTCCAGATCGAGCCATTGTAGTACGCGGATTGTCATTTTAAAACATGTTTTTTTTTGCCCTAAGATTCGTTCCAAGCCGAGCCTATCCGAGCGGAACAAGGGCGCGTCCTGCTTCAGTGTGCTTCCGTGCGTCGCTGCCGTCTGCGCCCGGATGCGCGGACACGCCTACCTTCCCCTGACGGGCAGACCAACAGCAGTACACCTCTGGTTTGTCAGGTACGAGAGCCTGGCCTTAAGGGGCTAGTATCCACTCCATCTTCGAATTTTCTTACAAATCTTCGTAGTGAAAATACATTACCTGAAATAAAAAATCAAAGCTAGACATGACATAGAGGATTACTTAAAGAATTNTGAAAATACATTACCTGAAATAAAAAATCAAAGCTAGACATGACATAGAGGATTACTTAAAGAATTTTTTGGAAATTTGTAGGGTTTCAATTATACCGGTATTTTCCCACGTGGGATTGAAGTTATTAAATAATTAGGTAATGTTTGATTACGGTTACAGATGTGAAACTAATCATGCAAGAAAAATAAGTGGGATTTCGAAATCACTGTTAAAATGTTACCTATGCCTTGACTAGCTTGGTTTTTGAATATTGACTCCGAAAATTAAGTTATTGAGGAAAATACGTAAATCCAAGATGGCAAGGGTACTTCTTCCTGAAGGTGACCCGGCCACTGTTTCGGTAAAACTTTGTCAGCTGCCCTGACGGTGACTACACGTGGCGTTCTGGCATGTCATCATTGCTCTACGCCGTCCGGAGCGCGGGGCGGTGCTGAAATCTACAAGGCACTACGTCTTCAGTTGTGAAAACTTTATAATATTCAGATATTAGGCGGTAAACAATCCATCCCTGGTCCTTCCGTATCACTGGGCTCTTAGTCTCGTGAGGTGGTCTCTTAGTAGTGCCACGCGCATATTATGGTCTTCCTAATCCAACTAGTTTGAAGCGTTATACTTTTTTATTTTCCGGTAATGTGCAACATCTGTGTAGGTTAGATAAAATAGTCACTATCCTTGGAAATGTTATAATAGGACTCCTACCATTGTACAAATAGAATGTGTTAAATTTTAAAAAACCAGATACGCCTATATATTTTTTTTTTTTATCTCGAAACGAGTTTAGTTTTATAGGATGCTATGATATATAATTTCACTTTCGATTATTACGAATAAAAGTTATANATCTCGAAACGAGTTTAGTTTTATAGGATGCTATGATATATAATTTCACTTTCGATTATTACGAATAAAAGTTATATTATTACTATTCAATGTTATGCATTACTTCCCACTTTCAAAATATTTAGACCTACTGCATTATTTCGAAAACTATCGCAATCTCGCAAATGAAATTTATGTTCAGTTCCTGTTCTGTTCTTTAAGGGCACCACTGGCTGGTGGCTGGGAAATTCAGATATAAAATCCTATGTTAAGGAAATTTCGCCTCTATGCATTCATTTTAAAGTTAGGCATTCCAAACAACATTTATTCTTCACAAATTATTTAGGAGAAGAACAATATAGATAAACAGTATTTACTTTTTTTAAAACACAAATTTTAAAATTCCTTTGCAAACAGGCTATACATGTTGCAGAAACATCTTCGCTGTAGNTACTTTTTTTAAAACACAAATTTTAAAATTCCTTTGCAAACAGGCTATACATGTTGCAGAAACATCTTCGCTGTAGAGAACTTCTAAGAGAATCTTGAAAAATGCATATTGTTTGAAACACTCTATTTTCAAAACAACACGCAGAGGTGAAATTTATTAACATGGGATTTCCTATTTACATTTCACAGCTGCCAGCCGGTAGGCAGTGACCTTAAGTAGNACTTTTTTTAAAACACAAATTTTAAAATTCCTTTGCAAACAGGCTATACATGTTGCAGAAACATCTTCGCTGTAGGGAACTTCTAAGAGAATCTTGAAGAATGCATATTGTTTGAAACACCCTATTTTCAAAATAACACGCTGNCAAAACAACACGCAGAGGTGAAATTTATTAACATGGGATTTCCTATTTACATTTCACAGCTGCCAGCCGGTAGGCAGTGACCTTAAGTAGGGCAACAAGAAGCCAACTACTGCACACGTAATAAAAGACTATGTTTTGCAATCCAGTTCTTCCTTTCGTGGTGGAAATATGCTATTTTTAGTACAAATTAATTAGTTGTTGACAAGTATTGCCTATCAAATGTGGAACAAATAGTTCTGCATATTGTCATAACTTTTGTCAACGTCAAAACCCGGCATTTAAAAATAACCAAACAATTCCACAGCTCTCTCAGATGCAAAATAATAAAATAATCCTTGTATTTTAAAGTAAAGAAGTAATTTTTTTTGAGCTTAGAGACGAACTAAGTGCCTTTCCGTCCCTACAAACATGAAAGGTAACCAAAGAATATAATGTAATTTTTACTATAGAAACACAAATAAATATACATTTTAATCTCAAATAATTTCTGCTATAAGAAACGCCTGTTCTAAAGATTCACTTTCCATCTGGAAAAAAAATTTTTTAATGACCCAAGATGATTTTATTTTTTACTTATGGCTTGCGGTATCATGTTTTTACGGTTCTTCGCGGTTAATTAGACACTTTTGAATGCCCTAATTAAAATATATTTTATAACCAATTTGTGTTATTTCTCCATCTATACAAATTACCTTAGCAATCTGCACTGTGACCTTAAATCATGCCTCGGTCAAGTGAAACTGGGTAATAGTTATGAACGTAGTTAATATGTTACTCATGAATTAATTCTAACTCAAGGGTGAATAAAAACTTACACAAAATAAACAAATTTGGTCTTCTTCACATTTTACAGTAACATTTTTGGTACGACGTTATAACATGGAACTTTCACGCATCATGTAAACTTTATGGACGTCATATCAGACATTGTGGCCACTTAAATATATGCAGTGAGGATCAGAGCTTTTTTTTTATTTTTATTTTTACAAATAATGGCACAATAAGTGTTAAATAAATCAAAAAAATGCCACGTAAAAACAATTTAAGAATTGGTATTGTAATAATTGCTAGCTCTCCAAATGCTTCAATCATTTTTTTTTAAATAGTCCTCAGCGCTGTGTTATTGTAAACCCGTGTTTGGGGTGGGATATAGGCATGTTTATTGGAAACACTGTGTATCGCATCCGACCCCGAAGGGTACAGGACTCGGAAGAGAGATGCCTATAAACTGACTTCCAGAGCCATTCATCAATGTCGTGGAGTGGCAAGGGAGTTTGGTTTTGTGAAGGGGAGGGGAGAGATGGCTGTACTTCCCTGGGAACCATCACGATTAATGGAAGCCCGCGTCATACATGAATGCGGTTCGCCGTGGCCTGCGGAAACAGGNTTTTAAAGTTAAGAGTAAAAAAAAACTATTTTAGAGAATGTGCCACTCAAAGTAGAACAATCTAGTATGAATACGAGTTATAAATATAAATTATAAAATATTATAAATACCATAATAAATACTAATTCATATTTGAGTTAAACACTAGAGATACCTGGAAGTGTTTAATTGCTTTATTTTAATTTTCTTTCAAATTATATTATTTTCTGTTAAAGTTTAACATGTGCACCATTTATTAAGATTAATTTAATATACCAATATGACTGGACTAAAAAGCTGATATATTATAATTGATTTTAATTAGAGCCTAATATAATAGCCTGTAGGCAATGGCATGAAACTTTGGACGTAAACAAATTTCAGTGTAAACAACTGGTTGAAAAATCTCCCATAGAATATTGCTGTGAATTAAGAAACGGTATTTTGTTTTTAATAATTTTTTGAAAATGCGATGTTTAAAATAATTACCTCTGATTTCAGTTTCTTTTTATTGTATACACATTAGCGTAGGAATTTTCTTAAGTGTTACCAAATAACTCTTCTGACAGATTTAAAAAAAAAAATTACTTCAGAGTCTCCCGGTTTTTCATGACGGATTACCTAGCAAATTTACATTTTCCACGTGGAATAATTGTAAACAGTTTCATGTACGTGTAAAAAAATACATTGTTTTCGAAAGTTATCCTCATTAAAACTGAACAGCAATCAATAAATATTTTCTGTGAGGGTTTAGGTTTGTTCATTTAGACAAGACGACGCAGCACTTTACAGTTATGATCTTACAAGCACGGGTCCTTCTGGGCACAGGAATAGGCCTACTGTCACGAAATTTTTTAATTAGTAATAAATATTTTAAGTTGTTCCGTTGCCGGGATCGCTAAAACAAGACTCTTTTGTGGCGTAAATGCCGGGGCGATGTCGGTTCGGTCATGATATATAAATTCGTCTTATAGACATGTCCGTAACATTGATTCAATAATTACCAAAATGACTGTCAAATTAATGTGTTTAAAAAATTATGTGTCGATTTTTCTTTTTCAGTTTCAACTCGAACAAGTGCTTTCGATAAGAAATGATGTGTGTGTGTGTATATATATACAAGCCACGTGGTTTTAGGTTTTAACAGGAAGAAAATTAGTTTAATATTGGGCCTGAGGCATGGTTACTGTGCAGCTAGCAAGCGCACTCTATTCCATGCTTCCTCTAAGCTCAGAACACTATCGTTACTCGAAAATTTCTGGGTACAGAATATAGTAGCGAGGTTTTTCGTAGACCAATGCATACATCTGTGTGTTCTTTGTGCATAATCGTGCTACATGAAACCCAAAACATTCTTTTTTACCAATTATTCTGTTGAATATAAAACAATATTAAATTATAGCTTACGAGTGCAAATTTATATAAAAATTCAAATTTGTATTCAGATATACATACTACAAGCTATTCACGGTAAAGAAACTACTTTTGAAATAAATATTTGATATAGGCTGTCCACGGTAATGTGAGCATTTTCGAAAACAACTTTTGAAAAATGTTACTGGCCGTATCTGCATGTGTTTTAATGGACACAATGTCTGAAATAATCCCAGTGAAGTTGGTAACGACGGAGGGAAAGTATTTCAATATATTTACGTTGATTAAAAAAGTTAAGTTAACGTTTGGGAATACTGAAATTATTTGTTTTGATTTCTCTGTTTTTAAAGCACATAACTGTAAGAACTAACGTATTTGTAAAAATATTTGCTTTCTGAATACGTGACTTCTTTGCTTCATATGTCATGCGTGAGAATATAATGATCAGGCCCAGGGCAATGTTAGTTTTACATATGGCGGAAGAACACACAGTTTTCATGCAAGTAGATCTTTAGCAGTGCTTTCAAAAGTGCTCAGTTTACCGTGAACAGCCTTTAAAAAAAAAGCAGTGCTCGTTAACGACAAATGAGTTCAACATACACACTGCCATGCCTGCTTGGAATCAAGGTGGCCGTGAATTAAGTACAAGTTTTCTAAGTCCTCACGTAGTGCGAGTGTAATTTTTAAACATCCGGGAAATTAAATTCATGGTTTTTTTTTTCCTTTTACAAATGAGAGTACGAAATTGCACATTAGCAGCACATTTAGGGTTCCTAGCAATTTCTCGTTTTCACTTGTCCGACGCATGAATAAAGTGATCAGACACGTGGCAACGTAAAATTAACATATGGCAGAAGAGTACGAAAGGAAAAGAAGAGTATAACTTAACCTTTTCAGACCCATTTTATTTTACGCTGTCAGGTATTGCGAACAAGAAATGTTATGATGCTCGCTGTACTTAAGTAGACACAACATTTGTTTTGTTGACATAGCCAGTGTGCCGTAGGCTATATTTTCTGCTACAGTTATATGAACCAATTATGACCTACGCCAGTAAGATCGTTTGCGAATAATTTACCCACATGTAATATAATTGGTCGTTGAGCTTCGNTAACATATGGCAGAAGAGTACGAAAGGAAAAGAAGAGTATAACTTAACCTTTTCAGACCCATTTTATTTTACGCTTTCAGGTATTGCGAACAAGAAATGTTATGATGCTCGCTGTACTTAAGTAGACACAACATTTGTTTTGTTGACATAGCCAGTGTGCCGTAGGCTATATTTTCTGCTACAGTTATATGACCCAATTATGACCTACGCCAGTAAGATCGTTTGCGAATAATTTACCCACATGTAATATAATTGGTCGTTGAGCTTCGNCCAATTATGACCTACGCCAGTAAGATCGTTTGCGAATAATTTACCCACATGTAATATAATTGGTCGTTGAGCTTCGCAGAGTGCAATACATACTAATAATTACTTACACGTTTGTACTGTACCCAAATGTGTACCACTGGGTCCAAATGGGTTAAGTAGGGCATTTGGAAATGCTCACTTTACCGTTAATAGCCTATGCATACGTGTCATACATACATATTCATGCGCAACTTGTAGCGTCAGTAAATTTTATTGTTTACTACGCCTCAGGTTCAGACAGTATTACAATGAGAAAAAAATGTCTTGTTGAATTATACTAAGTTTTTTTGGTGCAACCGAATTAATTGTTTGTATAGGGGCAATGAAATATTTTGTTGCTGGACCAAATTAATTGTTGTTCTCATTTAGTTGCCCCAGACAAAGTTCTGGTTGGTGCAACTAAAGATTTTTTGACTCTGTTCACATTGAACTGTTTCTTTTTAACATTAAATTAAATTTTCAGCTCGGCTGCGATTCGAACCATGACAACATGCACCCAAGCGCACTTAGGAAGCTCAGCTTAGGATATTACTGGTGAATTCGTACTGATTCAAATATTATATATATATTTCAAATTCTGGATAACGTAAGCAAGTAAACACTTCAAGTTTTACAGCTTTAGATTTTGTGTCCTGTAGAACTTGTTTCATTAGGATGTTTATACCATTGTTGAACATTAACAAATGCACTAGCAAGCACTTTTACAATCCTAATTGCCAAAATCATACAAACCAACTCTCGAGCTATATTTTCGAGCAAAGACAATCAAATCAGCGTCCTAAAAAATAAATGNCCAAAATCATACAAACCAACTCTCGAGCTATATTTTCGAGCAAAGACAATCAAATCAGCGTCCTAAAAAATAAATACACGTAAGTCAAAGAAATGATTTGTTGGCAATCTTATTTATTTTTGCCCAACAAAGAGGTTTTGTTAATTCAAAACGAACCAAGAGTTATTTTTGTCTTCCCCAAGTTTTGTACACNTTTTTGCCCAACAAAGAGGTTTTGTTAATTCAAAACGAACCAAGAGTTATTTTTGTCTTCCCCAAGTTTTGTACACTCAACCGAATATTTTATTGGGGCAACTAAATATATTTTTGACCCTACAGAAACAAATATTTATTTGAATGTTATCTCCGTGTAGTGTCGGTATTCAGGCATGTGTTGCCTAATTAACGCTGTTTAATTATATTGCCACAGTTACCTGGCTAAATAGTCCACCGTGTGGAATTAGTTCAAGGTTCACGCGAATGAAGCGCATTGGAGACGAATCATTTAGTAATCTAGGTGCGCGATGAGGCGATGTAGGAGTGCAAATTACATTTGCCAACAAGAAGACCGCAGCAAGTGCTTACGAATTCCAAGCAGCTGCGGAGGAAAGGGGAAGTAAGTTACGCCAGTTGATCGCCGGAGCAGGCTGTAAAGACCACAGGGCCCAGCTTAAGAAGTATTTCCAGGCGAGCGACATCAAAAGAACACATAAGAGCTCTTCTTGAGAACGACGTGTTGATGAGGAATCGTTCAGGTTATTTCAAAACTTTGTGCACCAGAGTAATCACACGAAAACCTTTAATGATATGGTTACAATTCCCCCCCAAACCCCCCCCCCTAACCCGAAAAAATTTCCTGAATGTTTTTTTTATATAATGTTTTATTTCGTGAAGAGATATGTTGATTAAATCATGTAATCTGTCTGCGTGTCTGTTTATTGACTATAAGCTTATTTAAAATGGCTCAAATAGCTTTTTTAAAAGATTTTTAAAATAAATTCAAGGACCGGGTCGAAATTAACTTCTACGCTTGAAATACTAAACCAAAGAATTGATAAATTAAATTAGCAATATTTTTCGTCAGATATTTTAAGAGACAGTCACCTAAAAATTAAAGTTTTTGCATAATCGCTTAGAACGTTTACAAATTACATGCAACTGGTTGTAAGGAATAAAATCTTGCAATTCAGGAATTTAAGTATATTATATTATACATATATGAATATTTTCAAAACTGCTGTCAAGACATTTTGCATCAAAACTATATATATATATATATATATATATATATGTATATATATGTATATATATATATATATATATATATATATATATGTGTGTGTGTGTGTGTGTGTGTATATACTAACCAACTCTCAAGCTGCCTTTTTTAACAACGGGGCAATCAAAATATATACATATATAATAACAGAACGATTTATAATAACTTTGGCTTGTTAGTAGCTATTCAAAAATCGAAAAATTCCTTTAAAAAATATTTTTCTCGTCATATTAGGCTAATCTGCCACCTGAAGTAAACTTCAAGAGTCTATAAAACTAAAAGTACGAAAACGAAGCTACTGCAAGGACACGTCTATATATAAGGGGTTAATATTGCGCAAACCTTTACACATAGTCGTTACTTTATATAAATATGTAATCCCTACAGAAAAACTTTAGATGTTTGCTGTTTCGAATAGTATAGAAAATAAATCAAGAGTAAAAATCATATTTTTACAATGAATTGTTAGAGATCAGTAGGTGATGTAATACTACAGTGATATTATTTAGGAAATGAATTTGTAAAATTTATCACATATTTTTTTTTTCATACATAGTTATGTTTTCTTCTTGAAAGAATACATTTTCTCCGGTAAATAAAGTTATAAAAATTGTATGTTACGTATAATTGAACTCATATTTTTATGAAAGAATTCTTTATATTGAATATTAATTATAGAACATTTTTTTTACTCAAAAAGTCTTTTGCAAAGTATAGGCCACTGTATTATTTTTCTTGAAATAAATTACGCGTTTTTATATACCTTGGCGCTCCTTATTTTCTTCTGGAAAATTAGCAGGGTTCTGCTAGTAAATGTATTTAAGTGCTCAGGTATATTGCAAAATAAGCTGAATGGTCTGCCATTCAGAGCTCGTGGTAGACGATGAATACACTCGTTACTTTTTTTTCTCCTATTAAAATGTGGTCCCTGCCGATCCTGAAAAGAAAATACATTAGCTTTCAATTTCTGCTCAGCATGTGAAAATTTACATTTGACAGAGTCTTTTGGCTAATAGCCACTATGACAGATATTCACGTTTAGAATATTTTGCTTGAATTGCACGCTTTCAATCACTGTAGCTTTTTGAATTATTTCATCGTCGCGACGTTCCAGTTTTATAAAGACTCAAACCACTTTCACACTCAACAGTGCAATCGCCACGAAATCGTGTTGCATGTCTGGTGTATTTTTAACGTGATATTCCTCTCTCTCTACGATGCACATTTCTGTCAAAATAAAAGCAACAAAAAATATTCTTTATATTTATTTATTCTCCATAATGATGTATTTAAAATCTCCTTGGACATAATTGTGTTTCGCTTGGTCAGTTTTAAATCCAAAATGTTTTGAAAGTAGAATATATCTTAAAATTTTCTTCACACAGTCACCAAAATAATGAATTCGGAACCGTTACGTCATGTTTGTGATTCTCGTCCCTGTTTTCTAGTGCGAACAGTGACCTAAATCATCGAATAAAATAAAACAGCGGAATAAGATCACCATTGATTTTGGGACCAGGGCGGCAAAATTCACGGATCCAACGGGAAATCTACCTGAGCTTCGAAAATCTTTCTTCTCATTTTTGACGAAAATAGAAACGTTCTAGCGAAACGAGAGCAAAGTGCAGGGTATCACGGAATCTGAATTAAGTGTGTTAATTACCACTATTTAAGCTAGAGTAAATAAACCATAAACTGTTTTAATTTACGTTGTTAACTGATTTTCTAACGTTGGGGTAATGGCGAGCGGGCGCTTTACAAAATATTGATGACTCTGCAGAAGAAAAACGTAATAGATTTCGTCCGCAACCTACGGAGCAGTACAAAACAATAATTTCTTGTTTACAACGAAGCTACATCTTACGGCAAGCGGAGTAACTAGATGCTGGTCTTGGCCACTCTATCGAAGAAGGTCAAACGTATGGACCTCATAAGTGTACCAGACAAAAGGGGACAGAGTAAGACTAATGAACAGAATCCCGCCGCTCGAAGGCGCCACGATGATACACGGAGACGGATATAAGCCTACGTCATATCAAGCCAGGAACCTAGCTCTAAAAATAGGTATAACAACAATTCTTCTACATATTTCTTTACAGTCAATGCTTTAATACACTCGTCAGCCAATGAAAGCTTCCCAAGACCCGTTATACAGTGAAACGGATGCGTTATAGTAATATTGGCACGTATGATGGAAACGTAATCCTAACATGTTTTTCTCTGCGAGTACTTGTTCCACAATGCGCAGTAACGTAAATCCTGCCGTTGAGAATGCAGGAAAACTATGCTACACAGAGCCACTAAAACCATGTTATTTTCGTGATCATTTTAATTTATAGTAATACCCTTACTATAACATACCTGAAAAAATTACTTCCCCGAATTTCATTTATTGTAAAGCAGTCAGTTTCCAGGTTAATTTTTCAATGTTCTCATTAATAATATCACCGTTTTAATTGTGTATTTCTATCACATACATTGCCATGCATGCGATAGGTTAATCGAAACTCCCTATTACTATCTACTTTTTCAACAACAGCGCACGTTGTTACGAACTAGCTTTTCAGCTAGCTCGTACTTGAAAGTATTTTGGGACGTAGCTAAATAATGACTGATGATTCGGTTTAGCACAACAGTATCTGATGAGGTTTATTACATGAAGATTATATAGTTGCTATTTAAATGACTATTGATCGGGGAAGCTTTAAATTGAATACCAAGATGATTATTTACTTACAATATAATTCACGCCATTTTAATTAAATCTAACTGGAAAGTCATCACCGTGTTGTAGCCGGAGGCTGATTCTACGAGACCGTTAACGCCGGCAGGACACACCCATCTTCCTGGTCTGCTTCGCTGGTCGGGTCCTCCAAAGGACTAAAGACGAAAGGCCACGTTCCGGGTGTTACGCCGGCCTATATCAAGCGCGTGGTTCTGCGGCCCCGCTCAGTGACCGGTAGAGGGGATTTCTGCAACGGTCTTCTTTCGCAAGGATTGACTACCAAATGGTGGCGTTGCAATCCCGCTCGTTTCGAGGTTTAATGTTTGAAGGTGTGATCAGGCAAGCCGTTCAGCTAAGGCCTAATCACACCATAACAACATGCAATGCTCGAAAAAGAAATAAACAGATGGAAGAAAACTATACCAGTCAAAAGAAATCACGTAAGTGTAATGAATATGTAATTAGACACGATATGCGTAGTGAGGAAATACTATATTCCTATAGAGCCACTATGATTCACGGGAACGAAAGAGACGGAAATTGATCATCTTTCTTGCGTTGGTATCAGTATACGCTTGCTTTCCAATGGATATTGAATACGGAGTGGGTTAAGCCCCTGTCACACAGTCAATTTTTCGCCTTCAACAATATTTGCCAATACANCACGACATGCGTAGTGAGGAAATACTATATTCCTATAGAGCCACTATGATTCACGGGAACGAAAGAGACGGAAATTGATCATCTTTCTTGCGTTGGTATCAGTATACGCTTGCTTTCCAGTGGATATTGAATACGGAGTGGGTTAAGCCCCTGTCACACAGTCAATTTTTCGCCTTCAACAATATTTGCCAATACANTGGATATTGAATACGGAGTGGGTTAAGCCCCTGTCACACAGTCAATTTTTCGCCTTCAACAATATTTGCCAATACAATTTGAAGAAAAAATACGGCCATCAAATTTTTCCTTCCAGCAAATTTTATACAATAATCTTGAATAAGTTTGGAAATGAGTCACACCGTAAAACTTTTTTTGAGAGAATCTAATTTGAATTATTATTTTAAAAATATTTCATAATGTGATATTGCTTTTGTTTTTTCCATGCACTCATTTACATGGAGAAATGTAAATAATGTTGTTATTTATTTTTGCTACTTTACTAAACTCAAATTTTGTGTATCGGAGATGTTTCCTGCATAATGATATGTAATGTCTCTGAGTCCGTTATACTATGTGCAATATTCACTTAAAATAGCATTAATGCTCACACAGCTTCTACATAAATTAATTATCTTCATAACCTTCTTCGTTTCCAAAAATGTTTCTTTATTTTAAAGTTTCTTGACGTCCATTTTCGTCGTGCACGATTCTGATTAGCTGATACAGTCAAATATCAAAGAAATCTTAGAACCGGTCCAATCTTCAAATTTTTTATGGAAACTGAAGCCATTCAACTTTCTCGGACAAAATTGCGGCGTTTATGACGTTTCCATGACGTCATGACTCTCCAACTTGATTTGCCCAATCTTATTGGAAGCAGTTTGACGGAAAAATTGGACAGTGTGACAGGGGCTTAACACTTCCGCTTCCACNGATGGAAACTGAAGCCATTCAACTTTCTCGGACAAAATTGCGGCGTTTATGACGTTTCCATGACGTCATGACTCTCCAACTTCATTTGCCCAATCTTATTGGAAGCAGTTTGACGGAAAAATTGGACAGTGTGACAGGGGCTTAACACTTCCGCTTCCACGATACGTATTCGCCTTCGCACAATTGTGGAACTAATTCCTGCATGTTTGCTTTCATTACCAGTGAGTGGCCAAATCATCATGTTTCTGCTTTCATGAATACCCATTAAATATTACCCTTGATATTCTTCAACACAAATACCTCGATTCCCCACCTCTCAGATTGAGGTCCTGGCAAGTTTCAGTTCATAAGAAAAAAATATGTGTACGAATTACGTGAATGACTGAATGTATAGGCCATCCGCGGTTATCTGAGCATTTTTGAAAACTCTGCTTAAGTTCTACTTTTATACAAGTTTTTGTATCCTTTCGCAGTATTTACAAGGGCTGCTCCGAAAGTTCGTGGACTGGGATCACTGTTTGGAGTCAGAATCAGCAGGAGGTCTGGTGTGGGTTTCCTTTCGGAAACAGTGCCATTCATGCAATGCACTAGCTTCTCAGATAAATGCTGCAGAACGTTTTCCGAGAATCGACTTAAAGTATTGCACGTGGTAATTTTTTTGTTCCTGATCTGCGATAACCTTCGTTTCTCTAAATTCTTTCTTCTCTCAACAGTGTATCTTCCTTCGCGACGTTCTCTTCTTTCGCAGATGTATCTTGGCGCGCACTTATCGGCTGATTCCGCACGTTACCACCTCCGTTTTCCTTAAAATGCCTCCACCCACTAAAATACGGTTCATCTGCCGATCGCTTTCTCACCGTACGTTTGTTTCATCAACTCGAATATTTCGTGCCCACTTTTGAGTAATTTGACACAAAATTTAAGAACGATCCTTTGTCTGGTTATTAACGGTGTATCCTTCTCATATTTTGTTGTAATACACAGCGTAGTTCAAAGTGCATAGCAAGCAAAATAGGACGACAACCTTAATTACATATAATAAAAACATAGTCACGTGATATCTTCACGTGCGGCAGTCATATAATGACTTTCGTATAATCTACGAAGTGTTGCCAGTCCACTAACCTTAAGAGCAGCCATCTTATAATTAAAGCAGCAAGACGTGGTGAGCTCCATTTTTGGAACTTTTGAGTTAATTGCGCTTTCTTACTCGAAAAACATATTTCCTTGGTTTGGTGAAAAATAAGATAAATCCGACAGTTTGTTCTTGCGTTTCTCAACATTTGGAGCTGGCACTATAAGGGCATAGGGGCAAGAAAGGGTGATTCTACAACCGACTGCAATGGAACAGAACACTATCAGATGTTCCGGAGGAAACTGTGGGAGAAGATCGTGATTAATTGGAAGAAAAATACCCAACAACTTTATAAAAAAATCCTTCGTATCATTCTAAGTATGTTTTCCTTTACTCTCTTAAAAATTTTGCAATCCCATCTAGTAGTTTTATCATTTTATTTATCGCTAAATAAGATTATTTTCAGAATTGTAATCTTTGTTTGAGGCAATAAGGTGTTAGATGCAAAATTCAAAACTCCCTCCTGCGTCACAGAATATTATATAGGTGCTTAACAATGAGTGTATATATGGACTATACGGGAAAAAATACTATTGACGAAACTTTAAAATTTGTTTTTAAATTGAAGCATGGCAATAAAATCGTAAAAAACAAAAAAAAAACCTTTTCAATGATACTTATTTTAAGTAGTAACATAATAATATTAATATAAATTACATCCTTGTATTAGTCCAATGGAAATAATTGCTTCAGTCAGAACAATTATGAATAGAAAATTTTGTTACCTGACACCGTTATGTGTTAATATAAATATTGGTTTATATCATACTTTAAAAATGTTGTTTTTAATTTCTCAGTAGTGCCACAAATGGACCTTGCGCTTTCTATTTGCAAAATTATTAATACTATGAACCTATTCACTAGTTTTATGCGTCGTTAAAGTCTAACTTTTAAGTCGTTACACTGCAAAAACAATTTATTATTTGTGCAAGGAACTTTTTGGAATATAGTTGCTATAGATAAGTCTGTAACAATACAAATAAATAAAATTAAATATCACAAAATCTTAGTGTGGAATGTGTAAAACTAACTTTAAATTTCAACAAGCAAGTGTCGTAAATTTTAAATTTACTATAAATATTGAGCTAGATAAAATATTTGTTTTTTGTGTTTTCTAAAATAGTATTCTGTAAATATACAATAATTTAGCTGTAGTGATAGAAAAATATCTTTAAGAACTAGTTTCCAAAATTGTTTGTAACAAGTACAGGGATTTTTTACTGTGTAGGAACGTAAATAGGCTATGTTACTACTGTGAAAATCCTGAGTTTCATTTGCATTAAACAATTTATGTTTCCAAAATAACACTTAAAACGAATTAGAAATAATTAAGTACTCTTCCTACTCGCTCCAAACTTTACGGGGAACAAGTCAGTCGGTTTTATATCAAAACATAAACGTTTAAGTGGAGAGAGTATTTTTCAATGTTTGATATAAAATGATATTAATGAACCTTACCCAACTACACTACCCTTCAAAAGATTTTTTTTTTGTATTGCTTGCTAGAAATCTCCAAAGTCTGCGTGAGTTAAAATAACAGATCTATTTTCAGTAAATGAATTAATATTTTCTGAGCAATGACCTATTTCTAATAGTAATATTGTAGTTATTCCAACCCGTGGACTGCCTATACATTACCGATGGAAGCCAGTACCGTATTTTTACCAAATCCCATTCATATAGATTAGTTTTTGTTGTTCTCGCCAGAAATCGACATTTCCTTATTTTTTTTGTTGTTTGCTATTTTTTCGCTGCGGTTTCTTCTAAAAATTATTTTTGCTAATTCAAATACTCATGTAGCCAAAGAACACGAATTCTGTCATTAACAAATAAGGGAGTGTCCACTACTTGTAAAGCGATGTGATATATTATAGTGTAAACTGAGGTTTATTAAAGTAAAAAAAATTATAAAAATTGTACGAATGAAAAACCTGAGTATGTGTTACAACATTTTATGTTTTATTTGTCTCGTCGCGTGCATACATTATTTCTACTACAAAATAAGAAATACTGTATGCCAACAATACAAGTTACGCTTACAGTTTTGAATATGGATGGCTTGTGTAACAAAAAGCATGTTCATGGTTGGATTGAATACAATATGAAACAAACATGCAATATAATATACAATATGTACCACAAATTAAACGAAAACATTTTGATGTTGGTTCCGAAAGAGCCAGCCGTGCAAGGAATAATACTTTGGCCCACCCTCTGCTCTTACAGGGTAAACCTCTAGGGTGACATCTCCACTAAGTTCTGGCACAGAAATATGATAGTTTTTTCCTTTGGTATGATGCGTATTTGATATTTTTCTGTTGGTCGAGCACGTCTAGCACGCAGGTGATGCCCAAACTCATTGTGAAGGCGTTATATCGAGTTTAAGTCTGGGCTTTGAGCGGACAAGTTAATCTGCTTAATAATTTATTTTGGTTCATAGTAATCTTGCAACTATGCGATTGAGCCTTGAATTGAATAAACCACTTTCTCGAGCCAGGTTTTGAAACCAGTATACATCAGACACGCTAACATTTGAATTCNATACAAGTTACGCTTACAGTTTTGAATATGGATGGCTTGTGTAACAAAAAGCATGTTCATGGTTGGATTGAATACAATATGAAACAAACATGCAATATAATACACAATATGTACCACAAATTAAACGAAAACATTTTGATGTTGGTTCCGAAAGAGCCAGCCGTGCAAGGAATAATACTTTGGCCCACCCTCTGCTCTTACAGGGTAAACCTCTAGGGTGACATCTCCACTAAGTTCTGGCACAGAAATGTGATAGTTTTTTCCTTTGGTATGATGCGTATTTGATATTTTTCTGTTGGTCGAGCACGTCTAGCACGCAGGTGATGCCCAAACTCATTGTGAAGGCGTTATATCGAGTTTAAGTCTGGGCTTTGAGCGGACAAGTTAATCTGCTTAATAATTTATTTTGGTTCATAGTAATCTTGCAACTATGCGATTGAGCCTTGAATTGAATAAACCACTTTCTCGAGCCAGGTTTTGAAACCAGTATACATCAGACACGCTAACATTTGAATTCAGATGCCATTATTATATCATTTTAATGTGCAAATTTTTTGAACTTCATGCCAAATCTGAATGCATTGAAACCACCTATTTAGTTATTCCTTAGGTAGGAATTATAGACTACATCAAACCTGTTACGGATTTTAATCGTGAATTAAGCTTAACTACATAAAATCTCTAGCATGCAAATTTCTCCACCCACGGTCATTTCGCTGCTGTTTATGGCCTAGGTGTTTTAAGGACACAATTAAATCATAATATTTTACTCCGACAGATTATCCAATTCCAGACAATTTTCTATGAATTTGAGCTCAATCGATATTTTTCTGCAATTAATATGTGTAAACTGCGTATAAAATGGTATTTTTCCAATGAAAGGGCACTAGTAGGTGCGACGCGTTTCGATGCGATATGTTGCGATGCGATATTTTGCGATGAGATATGTTGCGATGCAATGGACGGCGACGAGCTATCATCAATCGGCGACGGACGCTGAGATGGTGCTGCTATCTATTTAAAGGGTGAAAATTACACTTCCAAACCTCACGAATGTAACAAAAAATCACGTGATAAACTTTGTCACTCTATATTTTAAGCGGGTTTAAGATAAACAAGGCAGTATGCACTCGATGTGCGATGAAAACTATGCAGCAACATACAGCGAGAACGAGAGACTTTAAGACGAAGGAGAATTATTTTGACGTTAATAGACTTTCTTTAAATCCTTTGAGCAACAATAAAAATACAAATACAAAGACGTCGGCGTAAATGCGACCATCGTTTTCAAAACGTAAAAAAATAGTTGTCTTATTCTCCTTATACACAAACGCCGACAATTGCAAAGCAAGAATTTTGCGCCACGCACTCGTCGCCGACTAACGTCGCAACAGACTGCTGCTTCATCCTAATTGGCTGCAGCTCATCGTATCGCAACGCATCGGAGTAGTGTGGAACCATCTTTAAGGGTTCCATCTGCCCACGCTATCAAAAAAAGAGCAGAGGTTTAATTGTATAGTTGTCACTTAAAACCTGTTCAATATTTCTAAGCGGCATCTGCTTATCAAGAGCATTCTAGAAATTTTCCACGTCTAAGTGGTAGTTTCCGTTTTCTAATTCTANGACTGCTGCTTCATCCTAATTGGCTGCAGCTCATCGTATCGCAACGCATCGGAGTAGTGTGGAACCATCTTTAAGGGTTCCATCTGCCCACGCTATCAAAAAAAGAGCAGAGGTTTAATTGTATAGTTGTCACTTAAAACCTGTTCAATATATCTAAGCGGCATCTGCTTATCAAGAGCATTCTAGAAATTTTCCACGTCTAAGTGGTAGTTTCCGTTTTCTAATTCTATCTTTAATGCGTATTTTTCAAACTTGAAAAATAATAATACGAGTGTTTCACGATAATAATTAGGTATGACACTTCTACTACCCAGGCTTCTCAACTCAGCATAGAGCCATGAAGAACCGTAAAATAATAGTCACCACTACACGTCATTTAACGCGAGAAAGTGGATAAATCTGCACCGCTCTTAATAACAAGGTCTTGAGAGCCGATGACGGCGAAACGAGGTATGGAGGAGCAGTATCGGAATGCAGCTCACCGAGAAAACCCGCCAACCAATGGCATCGTCGGGCACGATTCCCACGTGGCGAAATCCGGGAGTGACCCTACCGGAAATCAAACACGGTTTACCTGGGTGGAAGGTGAGTAGTCTGACCACCACATCACCGTGGCCCCATCACTACTGCTTTAGAAATCGTCACTTTCGCTTGATTTTTTTTTTTCCTAATATAGAGCAGACAAATTATTAGCATATGTTTCTCGTTGGTGTATAAAAACTTGTAGGAAAACAAACAGCGAAGTGTGCACATGCGATGGTAATTTTGCCCCAGAATTCCGTGGTTAAAATTCCACCTTGTGTTAAGTAAGTGGTTATGAACGGAATTTAGTAAAGTATTAGAAGATAGCTACAAAACCTTTAAGTTACCGACGGCATATATTTGGCGAGCGAGCCGAACGCCCCCTGGAGCGAATTCCGATGGTCCGCATCGCGATAAGGATCCAGAGGAAAGTTTGTAATGAAGCAACGGAGCGCCTGGAAGGAGTTATGTTCCGGCCGAGGGCTGCGAAGCACCCCCTCGAGTCCCGTTCCGGACCATCGCTTCATTCTTGGCATTCTGGAATTGTTCCGGGCGATGGATTCCGGGCCCGGAGAGAACGCGCGCGCCTCTCCTGGCCAAACCGAACCCCTTACCCCAACCACCTTCCTTCCCCTTGCTGTCTTCTTCACAACCCCTCCCCATACACCGTACCATCTATATCCCGTGTTCGCTCGGAATCTGATAAAAAAAAATTTAGTTGTCGCCGCTGACAGCAATGGTGCACGCCAACTGTGAACTGCGGGTGAAACCCAATGAGAAACTATTCCGAAAATATGTACGAAGATAGGCGTCTACGTTCGAACACTGATTTTACACGCAAAAAAAACTTATATTAAGTCGCATTAAGATTCGGCATCACACACCGTGTTGAATCAATAGTTTTCATCTAGTTTTAAGTTGTCTTTTCCGAATTTTTGTCACGTAAATACGACATAAATAATTCAGCATTATTTTCAATTGATCAGTATTGTCTCGCTTTTTCGCAAATACAAGATAAAGCGCGGATAAAATTTTCCGCCTACATTTGAAGGCATTTGTAGGTTGTAAGGGTGCTATAACAATAAATATTTAGTTCTTTCAATGAAAATAATGTTATAGCACATAAGCGGAAAATTCAACATGAGCGATGAGCCAGATCATTTTTATTTCGATATCTGAAATATATTTGTATAAGTATCACGTAAATGTAAATACATATAGTCAAATGATTGTAGTTTTTTTTTATATATTACTGAAAAGTCAGAAATTTCGGAAAATCGAAGCCCAAGTTTTTATGCTCCTAACTAACTTCGCCAACTAAATGAAATGTCATGTGATCTATGTGATATACAGGATATATGATTTAAGTACCAAGGAAAACCATCGGGACTCGAGTACTGGAATCATGGACTTATTTTTAAAAATGTATTGTGGTTTATGCCAACATGTTTTTATTCGTCCAAGAGAAACTAATAAATTTTTATATAGTTTTCTCTCGCACGAAAAAAAAATATTTTTTGGCAAAAATAGCGATACCTATTTTAAAACAAATTCAGGACGCCTGTACCCGAGCACCGATTGTTAAATATCTTTTATACATAATTAATATGTTGTGTATTCTTTAATTTTCGACTTTTCGGTGGTCCAACATTGAAAACTGTAATCATTAAAAAAAAAATATTAACATTCATGTGGTCCTTGTAATTCCAAACCGTTTATTTACAGATATAGGCACACACTGACTTTAGACACGATATTTTAATATAGGATTCCATTAACAGCTGTCCTCAGACGCCATGTTGAATTGATGGTTTCTAACATGTCTGAGTTGTTTGTTCCGAACTTTGGTCAAGTAATTATGACGTGAGTAATGCAGCATTATTTTCATCTGATTAGTATTTTATGGCTTCTTCGCAACTACCAGATAGTGCAGAATTATTATCAACTTTTTAACATTTCATCGGCTACATTGGAAGCATTTTTAGTTTGTTATTACAATCTCTTTCATATAATGAAATAAATAATTATCTTGAAATATGGCTTTAACGCTTGGGCTCTATGCCTATTTTGAATTTTCCACTTACTGCGATAACAATCTTGTCACTGAAAGAGATAAATCTTTATTCTTGTAGCACGCTTACCAACTACACATGTATTCCAATTTAGACGCGAAATTTTATCAACCCACTATCTGGTAATTGCGAAGCAGTCGTAACATACTAATCAGCTGAAAATAATGCTGCATTATTTACGTCATAATTACTTGACAAAAGTTCGGAACATACAACTGAGACATGTTAGAAACCATTAATTCAACTTGGCGTGTGATGCCAAGCCTAAATGGAATTCTCTATTTAAATATCGTGTGTAAAATCAGTATTTGTGCGTACACGCCTATTTCTGTAAATAAACGTATTGGAATTACGACTTTTTTTCACCAGGAAATATAAAATATATACCTAAAGGCAACATTTTCCACCTCAAACCTATTAAACATATTTTTAAAAAAATTATGAAAATTGTTAAGCGTAGCAAATTTAGGACTTTTCTGTGCAGTTTCTTTAAGAGGAAGAATAAAAGTACAAAGTGGCACCGGTTGTTTTATCCATTTGCTTGAATCACTTTTAATAATATCCTACTGTTATATTCCATTCACGGTTACTTCTAACTTTTCTGAAATCATGCTAAAGTTCTACTTTCACGCCATTCCTCCGCCTCGTGCCAACAAATCTTCACCGAGTATAGAACAAAAGGACAGCGCACCGCATTCGTAAGCACCGAGTTGAATAATATTCTGCACAGGAATTATTTCTAACTAGGCATTACCAACACACGTACCTTCTCAATGTTTGTATTTGTAATAGTTATAAATGAAATATTATAATTTATAAATAAAACAGAAACTAATGTAACATTTAATAAACCATAAGGTATTTATATGTTAGAACAAGTATGAGACACTTTTGTTTGATACACTGCTTATTTTGGAAACAACCAATCACATTATTCAGTGGGTGAATTTTCAAAGGTGTGATTCAAAAAGTGTGAAGAATTCGCGAAAATACGATTTTTTTGTATTTGTACCGCATACTTTTTAACTTTTAGACACTATCTGAGACTAAGTTTTCATGAGATATTTTTTATTAGATCGCATGAATTTTGCAAAATTACATTCCAAAATCAATATTTTAATGTTTTTACAAACTAAACTATGGGCATAAATTTAACAATTAACTGAAAGGTGTTGTCTTAATTTATTTTAAGATATGCTTTGCGAAAGTTATTTTACAAAAACTCTGGGCCAGTCACAATTAAAAAATATGCTATAATTTCCATATTAGGCCGCAATTTTTTGAAATAGTCAAAATCATTCGTTATACAATTTGATAGACATATTGAAGTATCACTTGGCATTTTCTTTCACTGTGAATGTTTTCATTCCTGTAGGTAAGTTAGTTAATATTATTTATAAATACTTAAAACAGTAAAGTTTTGACTTTGAGCTTTAATTGTGTGAAAAATTTTTACTGATTTTTTTTTTTAAGTAACTAGAAATCAATAATATTATCTAAAATCTGGCCATATTAGAGTTCATATATAAAGTATTTTTCACTACCCAGCACGAATAATAGCTTCTTAAGCTTTATTAACTTGTCACAAATTTTAATGCCTTTTTTGGTATTTAACTAATTATGCGCGGTAAAAATAACTAGGCTAATTTACTTTCTGTGCTAACGATTACATAAAAAATACTAGCAACAGTAGCCAAGCAAAACCGATTTTCCAAATTGTACAAACCAAATCCCTATGCTCTGTCAATCGCTATAATTGAATACAAATCTGTAACAAAGGTTGAAGGGAAAATTTCGTGTTTCCAATATGGCGACTGATGATTCCCCTTAAATACATGTGCATGCTACATTGCAAAACACTGCGTGTTTAAGTCGGTCATTCAGCTATCCAACAAAGACAGAATGACGTTATTTAATACCAACGCAAGAAAAAAGTTAAAAATCTAGCTTTCGTAGGTTACACTCTATCCAATCATAGCCAAGTGTCGGGTGTAATGAGTAACCCTCAAGAGTAACTTACATTTCTTGAAAGTAACTCATACTGAATTCCAGGGTTTACGATTTCTCATTATTTACGTGCAAATAAAAAAACCATCATCGAGAATGTCATCATCTTCAAACCGTTTGAGCAAATAACCGCGTGTGTTATAGCGAATNAAAAATTTACTCTTATGAAGCGTACCATACCTAGTTCATCATCTTCAAACCGTTTGAGCAAATAACCGCGTGTGTTATAGCGAATTGAGTTGATTATGCCAAAGTGGCAAATAAGTAAAAACACCATTGTAACTTTTTTTTTATAGGAAAATATGTGTCTTATATACTTCTGCAAAGTGCATTAATAAAGACGAAAATCCCGTCTACTTGCCTGCGGAACTAAACTTCANTCATCTTCAAACCGTTTGAGCAAATAACCGCGTGTGTTATAGCGAATTGAGTTGATTATGCCAAAGTGGCAAATAAGTAAAAACACCATTGTAACTTTTTTTTTTTAGGAAAAGATGTGTCTTATATACTTCTGCAAAGTGCATTAATAAAGACGAAAATCCCGTCTACTTGCCTGCGGAACTAAACTTCATCAGCTCTTCGAAATGTGACAAAACGTAATTCCTTCCTAGGTGGGAATGTGCGCTGTAATATACATGCTGTTGCGTGCTTATTGTATTAGTTCAAGAAACCAGTTAGAATAAGCTACATGGGTCGGGCAGACGTCATATGAACTCTTCATAGGGATGAAGTTGTGAGTGGTGAAGCGACTCAGCCATTATACACACTTGCAGATTATGCAAAGCACTGCAAAGCACGCTTCAAAAAACTAGCGCATTTTCTGAGTGCAGATTGAAATAAAAGAACAACTCTGTTATACCTCCTAATGAACTATTACCGCATAACGCTTCGTCATTAGTTTGACCCCGATACCTTCTAATGACCGATTTCTTGTTCTCGCATCGTATTCACGGTAAACAGGTCATTAGCTTAATTTTACTTAGACTGAAACTTCAGCATTATCTCACACTGAATCCAACAAANTTGCGTGCTTATTGTATTAGTTCAAGAAACCAGTTAGAATAAGCTACATGGGTCGGGCAGACGTCATATGAACTCTTCATAGGGATGAAGTTGTGAGTGGTGAAGCGACTCAGCCATTATACACACTTCCAGATTATGCAAAGCACTGCAAAGCACGCTTCAAAAAACTAGCGCATTTTCTGAGCGCAGATTGAAATAAAAGAACAACTCTGTTATACCTCCTAATGAACTATTGCCGGTTAACGCTTCGTCATTAGTTTGACCCCGATACCTTCTAATGACCGATTTCTTGTTCTCGCATCGTCTTCACGGTAAACAGGTCATTAGCTTAATTTTACTTAGACTGAAACTTCAGCATTATCTCACACTGAATCCAACAAANTTCACGGTAAACAGGTCATTAGCTTAATTTTACTTAGACTGAAACTTCAGCATTATCTCACACTGAATCCAACAAAACGATGCTGGTGATGAATGAAGTTATTTTTTTTCTAAACCTAATGCCGCACGAATCTTTGAGACAGCAACTCATGAAAACATGATAAAAACGATTATTTGGTTTTAATTTATCTATACTGGCGTGCATTAAATGAATTTTATATTTATTATGACAGTTACCTTTATAAGTAATGTCGCAAAATGTTAATGGCTTCTAAAAGAGCTGTAGGTTGTTTCAACGTGAAATCGTTTCTGAGAGAATCATAATAAGGAAATCATAATGTGTTTCGTCAAATGCCTATAAATTCTTCTAATCGTTAGGAATAAAATTGTTTAATAGCATATCCAAAGCTATAAACTAGTTATGGCGGGACTGAAATAGGAACGATTATATACTTTTTACAAGGCAGGGACGTTACGCATAGGCTTCGGAATGTCCTTTTGTTATAGTCTCTAACAAATTACGAGAGAAGGAAAGAGTAATTAATTTCTCATGTTTTACGACTCGTTAAAATAAAAAAATACGTATATTTCCCTGGGAGCTAATTTCTTCTTTTAGGTCATCCATTCCTTCTTTTAGACCAGGCGACGCCATCCAAGCGTATGTTCTACATGCCATTTGTTGCTTCCTTTTCTACGCGTGTCTACCTGCTCAAACCAATTTCATTTATTTTCCAGAGCGCTCCGAAATCTTGCCCTTTGCCAGTTTCACTTAACAAAATTACACTGCCCTTTATATGAAACTCAGAGGGTAAATTGAACATTTATAAAATGTGTAATTTCAAAAACTCAAGAATACGGGTTCGCATTAGGTAAACGAAACAAATTAAAGCAACACGAAAATGTATACGAAACCTTTTAAATAGACAATCTATTTGATTATTGTTTTCAGAACAAGGAAGGTAACTGGATGTTTTTACTACTGAAAATAATTTTGGGGGAAAGTAAAATCCGCCACATAAATTTTTATTTGTGTACTTTGCTACCAAACAGCTTTCGCATTGCATTTCAAGGCAACAACGGTGTATGGCCAATGTTACTACACAGTGTAGTGTCAACCACAAAGGTTAATCTTAAAAGTTTCCAGCTAAATCTCGTTTTTTTTTTCTAAATAATTACAATGCTCAAATTAATTACGCGTTGTTTTATCCGAATAATTTTTTTAATTCTTAATGCTTTCGTATTGTTTTTATGTGTCGTACAATTTGATGACAATTAATTATTAAGTATGTTTTATGTAATATTCAGTGTTATTTTCATAAAATCTATAATTACAGGAAATGTAAGAAATAATTCCAACAATTTGTATTATTGTAACTTTTGCCAATGTTCATCTACACGTTTCGTAGGGATATTTTATCCGAATCTCCAAATGGAAGTGATAAAATTAAATAACTTTTATTGCAAACGCCATTTTTTTATAAGTATTTTTGTATTATTCTTTATAATGTTGATATAAATCAAGTTGAAACAAATCTGTCAAATGAGAATTCCACTGAATTTTCTTTGCTAATAACATTAAAATATACCACCAATGAAACTTTGAAATATCAGGCACTTTTCTTCTATAAATATGTATACACAGCTCTGACCTCTTAAAATATTCTTTAATTGTATTTTAAGAAATACAATTATTTTTAGCCCTTATTTCTAACAAGGATGTTACTGTCCATTAGACTCGTTATCCCATAATACCATAAACAATGTTTTTCATCAATCTAAACTGTTATATCAGGAAAACATAACGATAGTATCGTATTCAATAATTTTAATTATTTAACCACCATTTAAGGAGGCATGCTATCTGAAAATTCAAGAGTAGGTTCAATTTCCCAGAAACTCTTCGAACGATTCCATCAAATTTGGCACATATATTCTTCTTTAACTAATTTCCATCTAAGCATCAATAAAAATTTTTTAAATCTTATTTAATAATCTTTGTAGTCAATTAAATATATCGTCATTCTATCAATAAAAAAGTATATGGTCAAAATGTTTGGTACAAAGAAACGTAAAAACAAAGTCGAACAAAGCTAAATTTCGATTTTTTTTATGTGTGAAATGTTTGCGAAAAATGTACAATAACTATTACAAATATGCAATTATTACAAAAATGATTATTTTTGCCAAATATGTTAAAAAATACAACTGTTAAAGTCATTGACAAATGCATGATTTTTCTTCCGAACGGGGAGGATCGTTTCAACGAGGTACGGTTTTCGTGTAATTTTGTACCATTTAAATCATTGGTCCACATTAACGTCTCGTTTATGTGTGGGGAAGTGAAAGGTCGTTAACGACTGTAGTAATAAGCATACATACCATTCGCGATTATTTCCAACTTTTATGAAGCCCTGCTAAAGTTCTGCTTTTAGAATATTTCGCCGCCTCATACAAATAAAGATTAAGAATGTCTGGAAAATTACACGAAAAACACCATGCAACGCATTGATACGCACTCTGTTTAACGTTTTTCCAACACACGTATTGTCTCCCTCTTTTTGTTTATAATAATTATAAATTAGGTATTATAATTTTTATATGGAGTGTAGGTAAAACGCCAAGTTTACCAAAAACATATCGTTTTGTTAACAGAAGCATAGAACGCTTGTGATGCATGGCATATTTGGGAGGAAAAAAAAAAACCAAAAACGCAATGCCTAGGAGGGTTTTGCAGAAGTTTGATTCAAATATATGAGATAACCGTCAATGGCCTGTACATTTTGGTAGCTGTGCACTACCGCCAGTATCTAAAAGCAAAGGCTGTTCATGGTAAAGTCAGCACTTCTGAGGCGCCAATTATTTTTTTCTTTCAGCCATTTTTTTTATTCTTTAACCACCCTTTTCAAAAATAAATATTGTCATGTAAGTAATAAACACAGTATCTATATTCCACTGCACTCGGAAGTTGATGTCCGTGGCTACAATCTATATATATATATGTAGATATATGTATATATATGTAGATATATATATATATTTATATATATATATGTAAATGTTGAGTCCGTTTGTTCGGACGCGTATAACTCCCGAAAAAATCAACCGATTTGCATTCTGTTTTTTAATAACACTTCCTTTCGTTCCCACGAGTGTTTGTACACCTTTCTTTTTTATCTGTATTACCTGCAAAGGTACTAAAATCTGCAAAAAGTTAATATTTACCATTCTTTCGCGACAGGAAGTGCCTTTGTTCACAGCTGTCTGTTTGAAATTTTCAGTTTGTTGTTCTCAATGTTTTTTTTACATAAAGACATATACTTATATATATATATACATATATTTATTTAAATTAATTTCACAGAAACGAATAGAACCAAAATCTTGTATGGCACAGCAACGCGTGGCCGGGTAAGCTAGTAAAGTATATTTATTGACTATTATTTAAAATGAGAGGACTTTCNTATGGCACAGCAACGCGTGGCCGGGTAAGCTAGTAAAGTATATTTATTGACTATTATTTAAAATGAGAGGACTTTCAAAAGTGCTCACTTTACCGTGAACAGCCCATCGAAAAGCGCAACGGTCAGAGAGGGAAATGGCAACCAGCAGAATCAAAAGATCAACGAAGAGCAAGTTTCACGGAATAACTCTGCTGCCTCTACTCTGGTGTTGGGTCCATCACAGAGTACTTATGAATACGTAAGTGAAATAGTCTGTTATTCCACGCAACCTGGACTCTTACGCCAGCGAAATGACGTCACTAGCCAGGAACATGTCGGAACTACTTCGGCCAATCAGCGCCTGGTAACGTACTTGCCAGCCGGTTGCCCAGCCAACGGGGAACATTTCGCAGCATGCTGTAGCCAATCAGACTCAAAGCCCGTTCCCAAATTATAGCATAGCCAATCACAGAATGGGTACCCGCACATCAAAGAAAACGCTACGCCATTTCGTCTTTGCGTAATTATCAAGTCTACTGTGTGGTTTTAATAACTACACTTAATTTTCTTGTTATAAGTATACTTTTTGCTAAGATAGCGTAACACTGGCACTAAGAAGGCGGAAATCGTCTTTCTGAACGGTATTTTTTTTTATACTTAACTTTGTGTACCAGAAATGGGAATTTTTCTCTATCGTCAAGTTAACTACACGGAAAAAAAAAGTTGTAAACCGAACAGAAAAGTTCTTGTAATATTACAAAAGCTAGTACTTTTACAATAAAAAAATTTTGTAAACGTATTGCATTTGTACTTTTGCAAAAACAGAATTTGGAGAACTACAGAAAACATTTTAGCAGTAATACTGACACTTGTAAAAATTATAAGTATTAACTTGTAATTGCACTAAAAACTATTTTGGCAACTAGTTTAAAAAAAAAAATATTTGTGTGTACAAAACAAATATTTTTTTATCGTTACGTGTAGGTATATGAACATGTCAACCTAATTCGTGATATTTATAGGGACACACAGCCTTGCCGGATTTCGTTTCTCTTTCTCTCTCTCTCTCTCTCTCTCTCTNAATTCGTGATATTTATAGGGACACACAGCCTTGCCGGATTTCGTTTCTCTTTCTCTCTCTCTCTCTCTCTCTCTCTCAATCCCTCCCTCTCTCCTCTAGAAATTTAGGGCTTTCCAATTATTCTCTCCGNTCTCTCTCTCTCTCTCTCTCTCTCAATCCCTCCCTCTCTCCTCTAGAAATTTAGGGCTTTCCAATTATTCTCTCCGCTTCCCTGTAATCAAGCATTTTATTTCTCCTGCTCTCGCGAAAGGGAAGAGAGGTGAATTTCGTCGGCGTCGCCTTCGGAGCTACGGGTCGCCATTGTTCGAGGTGGTGATTGCACCGCTGCTGTGCGGAGCTGTGGCCATACATACGGGAGGCGATTGTTGCCGACGGAAGAGGGTAGGTGATCAAGGAAAAGTGTCACGTGGCCGGACACAAAAGATTTTTGACCCCCCCACTCCCTCCGACACCCATACTATTTCCTACTCTTGGGAACATATCACAGGCCGATACAAAAAGGAGCCGGTAATCACTACCGTCGTCACTATTACTCCCCAGGCGTGACCGGGATGCAGTCGAGTCTGATTTCCGCCACTCGCGTCCACACGGTGTGTTACAAATCAACTCTCACGTCACGAGCGAAGGTTGTATCAACTTCACTGTTGATAAACACTCAAGTTTTGCCACAGAACTTGTCGATACAATAACTCGCTCAACAATGGTTGTTACAAGGACTTTAATATATTGTAAGTTAACAATTGTTGACTGGAATACTTCGTCCTTGGCAATATTCTAACCCTCCATTGCTCATTTTCTTTCTTTCCTATTTAAAAATTCTATATAACACACCTTCATAGCGAACTCAATTGAAATATGCTTCCTTTTTCGTACCCTATATTGTGAATTTTTTAATACTTACTGGTAGCAATAAAAGCGGTTTCTTTAACGTTATGTTCCATTCCATTTTTACTCGCACCAATTATAATAGTTTCGGCGGCGGTTACGTGTGAAATAATGTCTTCAAAAAGAACACAGAATTGCACGCAATGCAGTGGCCGGTGTGCCCTGAAGCACCACATCTTCACTCTTGTTGAAACCTTTTTCGTCCATAAGGATTAATCTAATCAAATATATCCTTAAATTTTTTAGTTTAGGAAAACGCACTCTACAACTTCTAGTCAAAGCATTTTACCATTCATTTAGTAATAAAAAAGATATGTAACTGAAACAAAAAAAAATGTAAACTTATAATTCGTTTTGTGCATTTTCCAGAAATTACGGCAAGCGTATTAAGTTTATCGCACAAATGTGAAGGACTAATATTATACATCATGTATTATGGGTTCGAGCGAAAAAAAAAGAACTGCTTGATTTGACAATTGGTTGTGAAGATATCAGCGATTCTGTAAAGATCTGCGTTTTCCAACATTGAGGGGGTTGAGGGAGGCGAATCTCCACGGGGAGGAATGGGGACTTTTGGGAAAATGCTCCTCTGGTATTGGTTTGTCACCTGGAAAAAATCACCTTTACCCTAATTATTCCCGACACAGAACCTTCATTCACTGTTTCTGATGTGTGCCTTGGCTATTTGTGGATTACCAAAGCTATTAAGTCTCTTATTAATCTTTTCGNTTTTTTAGCGAATGCTAAAGCACTTTCTGATGTGTGCCTTGGCTATTTGTGGATTACCAAAGCTATTAAGTCTCTTATTAATCTTTTCGCATTAAATGTAAACACGTTGATGTATGCTACACTAAAAAGCATTGGGCCCCACGTCCGGGCGCCAAATTAACTTGACGCTACACCACAGTGGAAGACATGGTGACTTATAGCATCATAGTTACGTCCTCCCGGCATAGGCTATATGATTCCTGAAGGTTAAAGGGTTTGTAATAATGTAGTCTTTTACAGTTTCATTTTGAAGGACGAATATATTGTCTCGAATTTAACACAAATAAAATACATCAGCACTTGAGAGGTGTGGTACTCTAATTTGGCTATTTGACTATTGGGATTAACTGCTGATGACTTCGTGATGGAGGGGGGGCTTCTCTGGACGGCGTACTGTATACTTAACTCTTGCTGGTATGATGTCAGCTGTGGTGGGTGAGCTCCGGCGATGGGCGGCCTTGGCAAGGCCGCAGTTGCTGCCGTCTCACTGTGATGATGTTCTACTCACGTGGCTAGTGGTCCGAACCCCTGACCTAACTCTCAGCTCGGCGATCTTCAACTGTCCGACTACTCTGGGTGGTAATAATCAACTGACTGACCTCTCTGCGTGGTACTAATCAACTTCATCCCACTTCTCTAGAAAAGGGGTTTTTATGCTGCCAGCCTCCACCTTTAATTGTCGGCATGTGTCGCCTTGTGGGGGGGAGGGGTGAGGGGGTAGGATGCAGAACAATGCCTTCCAAAACACGTGTCCTGCTTCCTGAAGGTTGTTGGCAGAGTACCTCGTCCCTAGCTTACTCTGTCAGCTACTTCTCGGTGCGTTTCCACATTGTCCTGTGGTTTGCTAAGGGGGGAGGGGGTGTTCTCGGCACCATTATCCAGCTCGTCAGCTATTTCTTCCGCGGTGCGTGTTTCTGAATTTAGGCGAACTGCGTTTTTATATCTCGTGAAACTTATGCTCTCAACAGATCTCACGGGCTTGCTAGAGGCCTAGGGGGTGGGTGGGTGAAGGGGGAAGGCCTAAGTCGCGGGACATGTGTCACGGCGATCTGCCACCTGCCTCGTGGCGCGTGTCGACTGAGACGCGCTCGCAAAGTGGGTCAGCGAGGCTTCAGTTCCAAAAGACGTCACACATCAAAGTCTGTCATTAAAATATTGTTTTGGGATTTAAGCGCAATGTTTTCCGGTAGGTGATAAGGACCTTCAATTAGGCTTGAATGCCAAATAAAGGCTTGTCTTGAAACACTTGCTTTAGCACTTCACCAATTATATTTTCCTTGTTTATTTTGATTAAATGATATACCGACGTTTTATTTTTCAATTTTTGGACATACATCCAATATAATTTTCTAGAATGAGAGAGCTGGAATTTTAGTGTTTTCAGCGCNATGAGAGAGCTGGAATTTTAGTGTTTTCAGCACCTCTGTGGTTTCGCAGAGAACTCCAACGAGTTCATGCCACAGTCTACACACTTGCGTCGGTTTCCTAGGAACGCGTAGCGAAATTGATTTCTATTTCCCACGTATTTTGCTTGCGCTCTAGCGATAATAACCCCAGTTATCGCTGGTGTTTGTAATGTTAGAGCAGCATTGTTGGTAAAGAAATTTGTTAAAGGTCACAATGCACGATAGATACATTAAGGAAAAGTCACTGTTAATGAGGAACCGGCGATACCGCGCTTAACAGGCCAACTTCAATTTTGGACGTCCCGCCAAGTGACAGGTAAGCTAGAGTTACTAGAGACGGATCTTTGGAGTACGATCCGAGGGTTAGCAAACCCGAGTCATGTCACATACGACTTTACAATATAAGAACGTTGGGATGCGAAAAATTGTGTCTCGATGGGTTCCAACCACTGGAGACGCAGTTGAGATGAACAAGGATTCTATATTCAATCTGGCCTCTCTGATTTCGGTTTACCGTGGTTTTATTAAGTCACTCCAGGCGAATGATGGGATGGTTCCTTACTGCAGGCTGATTCGTTCCCCGTTCTTATGGGGCTGTGGCAGCTGAGCGGTTAGCCTGCTCGCCTCCCAACCAAATTGAACTAGGTTCAATCCCCAGCCGGGTCACTCCCGAATTTTTGCATGTGGGAATCGTGCCGGATGATGCCACTGGTCGGCAGGTTTTCTCGGGGATCTCCCGTTCCCTCGCCCTTTAATTCCAGCGCTGCTCCATACTCACCTCAAGCACCCTCATCGGCTCTCAAGAACTCGCTTTTAAGACCTGCCCAAATCTCTTTACTCACGCATTCCCCGTTCCTGCTTTTCTGAGCAACTTGCTCCGTATCTAATAACCTTGATTCCGAAGAGATGGTAACCCTACTTAGCTACATCTATGAATTCCGCATGATATTACTGGGATTCAGAAACTGGAACGTTAGGACTCAGCTCGTATCCACTTGGATCGTTATGAGCGCTAAAGAGAAGTTTTCACATGAAGCGTCAATTCTATTAATGAAATATGGGCCACAGCATATGAAACAACTGAAATGCCATTATAACAAGCGGCGTCTTAACATACCACCACATCAGATGAATGTTCATCAGAATCCCAGTAATGTGAACGGTACTGTTATTTTCGTATGCTAGTGTGAGTATGTGACATTGGGTCTTAAATTATACCAACACCAGACTGCCACTATGCAGCAAAATATTTCCCATATTGGAAGACATTTTACAACCTGATTTGGGGAAGAAGCTTATAAACTGTATGCAGAACCAAGCCATCGTTATGCATGAAAACCCTCGAGTTCACGTTGCACACGTTGCGAATCAGCTGTTCATTAAATGGGATTGGCAAGTGCTGTACCATCCACATTTTTATTTCCTAACTTAAGACCCTACGACTTCAACTGGAGTGTCCTTTGTATGCTTATTAACTTTACAATTGCCACTGCTCATTTTGCAAGCNAAGACCCTACGACTTCAACTGGAGTGTCCTTTGTATGCTTATTAACTTTACAATTGCCACTGCTCATTTTGCAAGCCTGGTATCAAAGGAAAGATATGTACGAGTAAATGTTATACCATTCGAGTCTAGAATTTATAATATTATTCCAGCAAAATACATACAAATATTGACATATTATAATTAATTTATTACGATTATTTTTCAATGATTTATTTTTGTAACAACCTATAATTCCGACTAGACTTTTTAATAAAATAATTTATCACTCTAACTTTAGGAACAGTTAAATCCACATAATTCTAAGCTCTTTAGTTCGTCCACCACATTATATTTTAACAGGAAATAAACAAAATAGTAACAATTGATAATAAGTTATAAATCTGAAAATTGTAGTAGTGGAATACATATAATATACGAGAGCGGACCCAAAATAAAGGGAAATATTTTATTAAACATCATGTAAATGACAAAACATTTTCAAAATTGTATAATGTCCATCACACATAATGCACTTGTCCTGACGTTTTTCCCGTTGTTGGAAACAGCTCTCAAACTTTTCCGAAGTAATGATGTACAATGACTCCAATGATTTTTGTCTCGCCTATTCTACGTCCTGAAAACTCCTCGCTTTCAGGATTTTTTTTTNATGTACAATGACTCCAATGATTTTTGTCTCGCCTATTCTACGTCCTGAAAACTCCTCGCTTTCAGGATTTTTTTTTCTTGGGAACAAAAAGAAGTCGCAGGAGACCAGGTTCGGTGAATAGGGTACAATAATTATTATATTAACGAAATGTGTGCCAAAAATCTACTAATATTCTAAGTAGGTATTAAAGAAGTGCGGTTATGTGGAAATTATTTAATATAATTAAATGTACTACAGATGTAAAAATTTTTATTTCACAATTCTAATCCTTATATGAGGAGACATTCTTGCAAAATTGGGAAAACTATGTTTTTAGCTATACCAGAAATATATCTAAGAGTTAGTCAAGTACCCCATCGTCATCAAAATGGGCTATTCACGGTAAAGTGAGCACTTTTTAAAGTCCTCTCATTTGAAATAATAGTGAACAACTGTATTTTATTTTACCCTTAGATTTTAACTCCCGAGCGCGGTAGAGTACACGTACTGTGCTTATTACTTACATGTAATTATTTATTTAACAATGTTGTTAAAGGACAAAAAAATTGCTGAAAGGGAAAAGCAACTTGGGCCTCAAAAGTGGCTACGTTACCGTGAAATACCTATACGCACATGTTCACACATGTGTATAAAATGACGGTGCTGTTAAATACCATTCTCGTCGCTAGACCATTTGCTGCATTTCGCTGCTAGATCGGTTTGTTGTAATACATCTGCGTGCAATTAACGCTTGTGCCCTTCCCTTTCAGCGGTTGGGCAAAACTGATGAAGATTTTCTGTTTGTGCTGCTGCTTCATAATGTACGTGGCTGAGACAGTTACCAGCAATCGTGATAGATCGCACTCTCTGGAGCTCAATAGTGCGTCATCTCAGGGAAGCACCATTCATCCGAAGCGCTTATTTTGAGTTTCGGGAGTGCCCCTGCGATGAAGCCTATCCGCAACCCTCAACACGAGAGTGCACTGATGGAAGTTAGCAATTCTGTGTTTTTGGCACTTCCCGCGGTGGCTTGGGCGTTTCCACTCGCATTGTGTGACCCTGACGGCGCGTTGTCAATCTGCTAGCTCCAAGTCAACATTTCCTCCCTCCCTCCTCCTCACACAAACAAAAAAAGCTACAACTTAACCTGTTAGGGGAGGGAATAGCGTTTAAAATTAAAGTTAAATATTTAGACTCCATCTTTAATACAAGGCTGACACGGCAGCGGCTTGTGAACCGCAGGAGTAATCTTGCTGAACACNATTTGGCTGCATATGAGCACTGTATCCCATATTTCGTGTTTCCGGCCTTGCGTCACAAAATAAGATACAAATTTAACAATCAATAATTTGACTTGTTATTTTTTACGCTGTACCGGTTTGAATATACTCCACACAAATGAACATCAAAAAATTGCAGTTGTTATAAAATTAATACCTTATTTTGGCGCAAATGCACTTATATATGTCCGCAGTAAATAATTGTACCGTGAATTAAAATAAGATACGTTGCGAAGAGATTTTTTTTTTAGAACTGTTGCAATATTTATGTGCGTCTAGTCATTAATATATTAATCCTCTCTTATCTGTTCTTGGGTACTGGGATACAGATGAGCTATAAAAATTCCTTTCGGCGCACAGACCGCCTGAGCCCAGCATGCCACGCTCACTGTTAAGCGTATCAAATTAATGAGTGCGCAGCCGCCTAGAATCAGTTTATTAATTATTACCTATTTTTGCCAGTTAGAATTGCGTCTCCAACCTGGCAGCTCTTAGTCTACCCTGAAGAGTCCTGAAAAATGGTGCAAGTCCAGCGGAAGTCGCGATCGCTCCTAGACAAATCGTGTGTACTATTAATAACTATAATAGCAAAATTTTAAATAATTCAATATCCACTATCTTAATATACTTATTTATTAAAAGCATGCTTCTTCTGGTTAATGGCCGATACAACGGCCATGAGTTAGAGTCCGGGATGTAATGCACCCGTACGGCGTACGAGCCAAATGTATGTCCCAACAGCCCATGGCTGTAGCGTTGTTGTAAGATGCTTTATACTTCACATTTCACAAATGTGACGCAGCATTACCGCTCTTTGGGCAGCCATGTAACCAAAAACTCGTATTATGTTGATCAGCCGGACTCCTGTCAAAGCTGGTTGGTAAGTTAACATTCCATAAAGTTATCAGCTTGTAACACTGGAGTGTGTGGCTCAATACTATAACACTGTTTACTTGAGAGATGAACTCCGCATCACCCTGGTTAAAGCAGCGCATCCCATAAACGAAGGATATATCTCCACTGTCTACAATTATTTTGACTCCTCCATTAATAAATATATTATATTGAACCTTCCTCTTCCCACAGTAGCAATTTGTTTTAATGTATATAAATGCCTCGTGGTTGCACTTATTTCTGTCAAGGAGATTTTCATCGTGTGTATGCTCGTATTGCCCTTTCCTTTCTTAGATATAGATGTACCNCACTTATTTCTGTCAAGGAGATTTTCATCGTGTGTATGCTCGTATTGCCCTTTCCTTTCTTAGATATAGATGTACCTATATGCACACTTAGGTGTGTAGTCGTGACCCTGGTCGTTGTCATGCCTTACCAATCCCTCTCTGCCAAGATGCCTCTCCCTTCTGCATGCATTTCCTTTCCTTTAATATGTATAGGGCTCAGCTTATGAGTGCACTTAGCTTCTGTCCCTCACTCGGATCTTCAATNATTTCCTTTCCTTTAATATGTATAGGGCTCAGCTTATGAGTGCACTTAGCTTCTGTCCCTCACTCGGATCTTCAATGACATACTATATTAAAGCAGCTTACGAAAGAATCTCGAGTTCAGATCTTTCGCGGACTGTGACCAGTACACTCGAAGAGGAGAGAAAGCTTGTATTGTTTTATGCATGACTGAGAGAGTACACCCGGTCTTCCAAGGTTCTTTAAAAACATGATTAATAAATGAATCGACTTACTGGACCACACTACTGCTTACATATGTTTATGCATCACAGAATAGTATATATGTGTCTAGTTCACTAAGGAAGATCCATGAGAGACTGTTCCTCGACGAAATTAGCCCCGGTCTTGTGGAAGTATCAGGGGCCCTTCAGACCAGAAGCTGGGCGTAACGAGAGCAGGGTGTTATCTGCATGGTCATTGACTGTCTGGTGTAATGTATGTAAGCTGTGTGTAGAAATAATGTCTCCTCCTATCGTACCTACACAAGTTAGACTGTAACTGTTTGTAGTGTGGAAGGGAGAGTAAACTGATGAGAATTTTATTTTAATATTGGGCATAATTAATTATCACCGCCAACAGTGAATTCTGACCTGGGATTTAAACTTGCCCAACTCCACAGAACAGTAATGATTTTGCTACAATGTTCTACAACTTAGATAGGTCTTTCCAAAGATAAGACACTCAGGAATACAAGTTGCGGCTAGTCTACGTAGACGAGAAACAACATGCATTAAACACTGGTAATAACAGAATCGAAGAATGCCACTAGCTACAGAAGATGCAATGCACACAGAAATAGATAAATATTAAATTGAATGACAAAGCTTTGATTTTGACTTCCTAAAATGTAAAATGAAATCTTATGTGTGCAAACATTATTTTAAAGGTCATTACAAGTTATTAAATCAGTTTTGCTCAGTATGGCCGTAACAATAACTGTAACCGCTCTCATAAGTATTTTTCATTAAAATTCAAAAATAATTTATGTCTTTCAAATATTTGTAATTTTTATTTCAAAATTAAATTAAATTAAATCTATTTCTAAAACCAACTCATTCGAGATAACAAATGAGATCTTGGCAAATTAGTCTGGGCAGTTTCAAAATTCTGTTACCCAAAAGGGCGTAACGTTTGCCAAGTATGTTTCCAAAAAATATTAATTTAAGTTTCTGGTGACGTCTCTGTGTTTGGAATTCTCAAATTACTTAGCTGAGAGTACTAAGTTGCAGCAACATCTTGTAGAATCGTCGTCAGCTGGTCCCGCTCGCCATTCACTTTAGTATCTCCCCACCCTTGCAAGACTCTCAGGCTTGGAGTACGCTGATACTGTCCATGCCGTACCACACGCAACATCGCGGCAGCTAAACTTGTAGTTTAATTTATAAAACCGCTTATGTAGCGCGTGCACAATTCAATCTTACAATATTATGCAGCGCGTCTTCTCCCCATCGGGCAGTCTGCGTGAACTCTTCGCACTCGGACCAATTAATTGAGCAAATTAAAAATTCCTACCAGGCCGAAGACCCACTAGGTCTTGACCTGCCTGGCGGAAACAAGAATACTATGTAGACGCCTCCTAAACATCATGTTTACTTATTAATGCTTTCAAACGCCGCGCCAATCACAAGAGGGCTGCATCATTTATTATGCATTACGTAACACGTTACTATGGCCACCAGATAACAAATTCCTCTTTGCAATCGGCCCACATACAATAATTTCGTGGTAGAAATTCTGAAAAACTTACAAACACGATTAAACGTAAATACACTTCCTGAAGTTGTATAATCTTGCAAGTAATTATAAAAAACATTTTATCAGAATTAAATAACATTTATTGGCCACAAATAAACCACAAATAAATAATTTAACAGTTGAATAGCAGGATAGATTCCTTTAGCATTTGTTCTTAGATACATTATAACAACAATTAAAAAGTTTTATGGNACAGTTGAATAGCAGGATAGATTCCTTTAGCATTTGTTCTTAGATACATTATAACAACAATTAAAAAGTTTTATGGTAACTAGTCGTTTCATATAACGGGAGAAAGATGATTATTTAAAAAAATAAATTGTGTGGCAAAACTCTTATCTTATTTTCATATTCTTGTGAAGTTTCAGGATAAACTATTCTGAACATTAAAAAAGAATTTTATATACATTTATGTTTTAAGCAGATTGTAAATTGATTTTCGTTTGTTTTTTATAGACGTGTATGAATAAGAAATTATAAAAGCTAAAGCATTCCGTTGGAATTTATTTAGAAACTGAAATTGTACGAACACATTTTATTCTTCCCCCCGTTTTTCATAAGCACTATTAATCTACCTTTGGTGATTTCTATGCACTCAGGCATGTTAATTCTGTAACATAGTTAATGAAATATTATTGATAGGATCTGCTGGTGGCCCAGAGATTGGTTTTGAGGTGCAGCGATTCTAAGTGCGCATTTTGAGACCCGTAACGCCGCTTCAATAAAGACATAGGTTGTGAATGTTTCTGAATTATTTCGTGTACTCCAGAATTGATATCTCTTAACGAATTAAATAATAAATAGTCAAAAAACTTACTTTTGTGAAAGGTATCTCCTTGCAAGGAAAATAGGTAGATATTTCGTGTGATCCATTCTACCAAGCATACCCCAATATTTCAAGAAGGTGCTTCGTGTACGATAATGAACAACACATGGCAATAACTGATAGCAAAAAAAGGCTAGCTNATAAAGACATAGGTTGTGAATGTTTCTGAATTATTTCGTGTACTCCAGAATTGATATCTCTTAACGAATTAAATAAGAAATAGTCAAACAACTTACTTTTGTGAAAGGTATCTCCTTGCAAGGAAAATAGGTAGATATTTCGTGTGATCCATTCTACCAAGCATACCCCAATATTTCAAGAAGGTGCTTCGTGTACGATAATGAACAACACATGGCAATAACTGATAGCAAAAAAAGGCTAGTTTTAAGTAAATTGGCAGAAATTCTATTTCTGCTTACAGTCGCAAGTAAATACTGTGCGTATGCTGCAGCAACGCATAGTGTCAATCTGATTGTCTGCTCACGGTAGCTAAGTATTACGTGAGGACGTGTAGCTCATCAAGTATTATGGGTAACTGACGTAGAGATGACTGCAAGCACACGCTGTCTTTCATTTCGTTCTTGTCTTCTCGTCTCTCTCTCAGCAACTAAGCTCTTTGCAGGCATGCCGCTTTCTCACGCTGCAATGTTTTCGTCCAGATAATCTATTCTGGGAGTTTTTTAAAAAAATTCAGAAAAATTCTACATCTGCACCTATTCCGAAAATTTTTATTACGTCCACAACCAATAGTTGTAAAGAAAGCGAAGTCCTAGACATTTTCCCTAAATATGTGGAAATCGTTGGATTTCGATGCAACGGTGAATTTTGTTGGTTAGTACGATGGGGCGCGATGTTACTTTGGGAACCTGATAGCCTCGAGCAGTTCTCTCAACCATATAAACAAATCACGTCTACAAGGATTCGCGTTGAAAGAATGCGGAGAATGTTCGTCCAAGACATTGACATTGCAACGCTGTTTAAGGACTGATATCAACGTCTCGGGATAATTCTCAGCCAGTTTGTCGGTGGTTCGTGGAGAACAAAGCAGCACAGTATCTTCACCTTGTCATTATTAAGGGATGTATAACATACACGCGGTAGGCAAACTGGCACGTTCCAACCCCACCACAGAATATTTAACATATCCAGAAGCAAAACTGTGGCGTGTATCGCATCGCAATCGCCGTCGACACGCGCCAGGAATACGTAAAGTGGAAAGTCGTTAGTCGAACCAGCGCGAGATGACCAACTTGATAGACGGCAATCCAGCCAAAAAAGGAATCTTCGGCAGGACGCAACAGCCAATCAGACAGAAAGCCCGTTTCCAGACGCTCGCGTGGCCAATCAGTGAACGGGTACCCCCACATCACAGGAACCGACCCAATATTTCACTTCTGCGTACATACCTGTTCTGTGCCTGGTGAAATTCACTATAGGGTGATCATGGTTATCTGAGCACTTTTCAAATAACCTATGAAAATTTCCCTGCTCATCCCTGTACACAGTAAAGTTGGTAACGACGGAAAAAATTTCTTTATATGTCTTAACGTTGAATTGTACGCTGTTAGGTGAAAAATTGTGAATACTGAATTTATTTTACATTCCTGTTTTTGTAATGCTCATAAGTGTAAAATTAATTATTTTACTCTTGACTATGCACATAATTTCACGATTATACTTAACCGACGCACGAACAAAAATATCAGGCCCATAGTAATGTTTATTTCACATATAGTGGAAAGATACACAATGCGCATACAAGTAGATTTTAAGCAGGGCTTTGAAAAGTACTCACTTTACCGCGAACATCCTCAATCTTACAACCATTCGACTTGACAACGAATCGTTGCTGCAGGAGTTACTAAGCTGTGGTAACTCTTTCGTGCAATTTTCCCGCGTGCCTCTTCGAGATCGTTGATACGCTGTTGGTGTCCTACCTTTGAAAATATGTACCGTTTCATGACTTCACGTAGGTTCACATCAATCGCCTAAAATAATAAAAACCTAAAGTACAAGATAAGTTTTTTTTTTTTTTTTACAATCGACGCCTCGTTACGGTCTCAGAAGAATCCCGCATTGCCTGATCGCGCGTGTGTTATAATTATCTCCTTCAGACAGTGTTAACCAATACCATATTTGCAAGGTTCTTATGTTTGTGTGGATGAGTAAGTATGTATGAACGCATGTTACTAATTTTTTTAAAGTTATCCTTAAGTAAAATAATGTGCAGAGGGTTATGACAGCCTCTGACATGAAGTGTATATTTAGGAACGAATGTTATGTCATAAAAGAGAAGCTTAATTATTCCATACAGAAAATTAAAAACTGAGTAATTTTAAACAAGAAATTTGTAAATAATGTTACCTTCGAAAAATTATTGCAAGCCTTGAAAATCTGGTTTGCAAAATCTTTGCTCTTCACAAACGAAAATCGTTTTACAGATCATCATTGCAGGGATATTGAAACCCCTAGCTGTTTTATAATTTTAAACTTGCGCTCAAGGTGTAACAATTAATTAGCATCGCATTGGTGATATGTTCTCAAGACACTGTTCACAAGAAACGAAAAGTATTAATTTTTAAGGGTACAGCGCAATGGCTGGGTGTGTAAGCAACACCTCTACAGCGTAAATTGGAATGATTTTACTCACCGAATTCCAGAGGTTTACAATAATCTATCAAATTATGACTCTCCACAAATATGATGTTCAATCTCACGTAAATTATGACATTTTTATCCAATATATATTATATTGTAAGGCTTTATTCTCGCACCTTCTTTCATTTCGTGATGTTAACTTTAGGTCAGACGTCATGTATATACAAACATGTAAACACGTAAAGTTGGTAATATGCATTCAGTTACAACGTTTTATTGAAGATATATTCAAGTATGAGCGTATAAATGGAAAGCATACAGGAATACATGCATAAGCACATATATATTAATGCGCATATACAGGCATATGTATACCAGATGTTTCAGAAGGAAACGGAGATAAGTTAAGAGGTAATAATATGGACCATTCTGAAGGTAAAACATCAAAAATATATACTCTATTCGCAAATGTGTCCGAGATACAGCTTTGTGAAACTGACAGGAACGGGAACGGTACAGGCGATAGTAAATTAACAGATTGTTACGTGTTGGGTTTTATTGTGTAAATTACCTTGACTGCACATGATCAAAAATGCCACTGCAAGCTTTATACATTTTGCATCTCGTGTAGTCAGATGCTGTGTCGCTAATCGGAGCTGGCATTCCGCGTTCTTCTTTGACGTGCGCACAAGCATGTTACACGCGAGCAAGCAATTCCTCCCTTGCTTGTGCCTTTTGCCCGTGGACTCTGGTCTTCAACCAAGCCCACAAACAATAACTTCGCTAGGTGAGGTCAGGTGACTGTGGTGGCCAAACACCGTCGCGACCGATCCAACGGCCAGGGCATGTTTCATTGAGCAAAACTACCACAGGTCGTGTGGAATGTGCATGGGCTCTATCCTGTTGCAGATACATTCCTGCCCTTGTCACCAGTTGGTAGAGACCGGAAAAAATCGCGAGTTCAATGACCTGCAGGCTAGACTCTACATTCTTATATGCAAATATTCTGACATTAACTGCACATTGGTTGCTTGCTGTCACAGTGGAAGGCGACGATTGGACCAGCTTCTCCAGGAAGTGTCAAATACGGCGTGGGCTAATGGATTGTGTTATATAAACGCATGTGATTCGAATTATAGCTTGTCCTAAAATTAATCCCCGAATTCTTCAGGTCTCTACGAATGGAACGTCCTCCAAGTACTCCGGCAACAAATTATGCAGGAAGCGCAGATACCGTTCTCCGTTTAGACGGTTGTGTACAATATCTGGAACAATGAGTCGGTTATCAATGATACCGCACCACACGTTCACTGAGAAACGACGCCGTGAGTAACACAAATCTATATCTCGGACACCATTAGGGATAGAGCACATGTTTTTTTATGTTTTTCCTCTACAATGGTCCATACTATCACCTCTTAGCATATGAACATATATCAGCTTCACCCAGAAACATCTTGTATACACGCATCCTGCGGTTTATCTGCGTTCCATTCTCTTTTCGCGATTGAAATTTTTACTTCCACATCTTTCTTATTCATTTTCGTCTCCTTGTGTCGTGTCCTTGCCCATTTTCTCCTTGCAGTTTCCTTATAACTGAAAACCTACGACGTTTTATAATTTTCTGAGTTCCATTAAAGCTTATTAGCTTAATGGCTGCTCCACGAGTGCTCTGAAGGGCGCCATCTACCTGTAGCTATTTTCGCCTTTGAGGCACTGAGGCAGTTACGCGCTAAGGGCCACGCTGTTAAGTGCATGAAATTCCTTGTCGTATGTACGAGAAAGGAACAATAATAGTGTAAAACATCTTTTTTGCCATGCAACTTGCAATTTTGTAACTTTTTATCTTGTGTCCTTACTATTTTATTACGCAACAGTACGTCCTCATATTAATTTGTAATTTCACTGCTTGAAATCTGGTACTTAAATATTACCATTCAGTAACCGAGATATAAAGTTTTAACATTTTTAGTGGATTTTTGATAGTAATTTAATTATATTTATAATGAATTTACCTTGTTATGGAGAAATGTTAAAATTTCCCCCATAAAAAAACCCACAAATATTTTCTCGATTTACATCGCATGTAGGTAGTACTTTAATATGTATTACTTGTTTATCTTTGGATTTCGTAATTTTATTGGTTTAAATGTATTTCTGTGGTTGCAGAAACACTAATAAAAATTAATGTATTTTTCTGCCACCAAACAATTTTTGCCGAAACTTTAAAATTTGTAAAGACATTAATTAGTATATTATTAACGAATAGTAATATACAAACCAGTAAAGCGAAATATTTTTATCTCTGATAATACATATCCTATGGCATATTTACGAAAAATTAAGGTCATGTCTCTATCATCAAACATCAAGTATTGATAAAGTGGGATGTAGATATTATGGAAAGGTAAGAGGTTTCCTGTAAGATTTCACCTACATTACCTTACCACAAAATAATCAATCTTGAGAATATTGTGATGGCACCTGAATACGGGATCTAATCATCAAATCTAACTTAACAGATAATCTTTAAGATGAGCTAGAGCTCCCAACACAGAAACATCAGCTATTCAGCATACTACAGGGTGAATGGAAGAAATTACGCCTGCTCTGTACTAACACTTAGTGGCTAGTCCACCCCAGTGACTTCAAATTCATTATCCCGAGCTAACGTTTGGAAATCTAGTTCCTGTAACGTGTAAGCGAAATATTGTACAGTGGATTTATTAGTAAAAAACTGACTATATATAGAGTGTTTATACATCTTTCAATAACCATATTTTGTTTTTGATAAATATGTAAATATATACAGAGTTATCCTGAACTCCAGACAGAAACATTGCTGGAACTCATTATGGAAAATCAGGTAGGAATCTCAATAATCCGTATGGCAGAGACACACCCTTGAAAATTGGGAATTAAAATTAGTTACCAGCAAAATGTCAGAAACTATTTGATACAAAATTGCACGTTCCTGAAAAATATCGGTTTCATTTTTTATTTGCTGTCTGTGAACATTTGGCGAATATTTACAATACCCGTCATTAGGAAACAAGGTGGTATTTACAAACAAAATGGTGTTGCCGATGGGTGTTTATCGATTGTTATGGTGTTTACTAATGTTGTTGTAATTAAGTTTAACCATTCCCGAGAAAATACACTACGTTTGAAATGGTCTCATAGGTGGCATGCCAGGTACGAATAATTTTTTTATTTACCAATGTAGGTAAGTTGCAATTTTGTTTTACATAACGTGTAGTTGTTAGTTGGCCAGTTTCTGCGTATCTTCGTCATTTTTAAAAGCACGGCTATTAAACAATCGGGACAAGCAGACAGGAATTGCCAGAAGACTGTTATTCGCTCTCGCGTGAGCCCACTCTCTCAGCTCGAGCCAGTAAATGCCGGATATCATGCGAGTTACTATCGCGCCACTCAGGAAGACTTAGACGGAGAAACCTTTTTTAGCGAAACCCTAAGAGACCATTAGCGCTACCTTAAACTTCACATTAAAACCCTGCCAAAGCTAAAAGCTGAGTTCTTTAGTGCGTCAGGCAGTGTACAAAATTTTAAGAGTGGGGTGGGAGTTAGTTTTACCAGATCAGCAGAATATGTATAGCAATCATTTCTATAGTGATAGTATTTTCAATACAAAAAGTTTATTCCATAAAAATGGATGTGCAATATAATTATGGTTCTTGCACTAACCGTTTGTAACCAAAAAAATAAAAATTACTTTATTAGTACGAAATTTACAGCCGTTTCGTAAATCCTTGCAACATTCTTCATTGTGTTGTCAGGCTACTTTTACTCAAACCTGTGGACAACGAACACTTCGTGAAATCTGAAAACTTTGGTATGTTATAATAACTATGTTATTTCGACTCACCTGAATAAACACAGTTAGTGACAAGCAGGGATGTGAACACCTCAAATTGTTTTCTACAAAATTACCATAATAGACATAGAAAACATAGAGTATATACACATAAATTAGAGTTGGAGGGGGCCCCTGGTGCCAGACTCTGAACCCAGTAACAGTAGAGCCCCCCTTCCCGAAGTCAAAGTCTTCTTGTCNTCTACAAAATTACCATAATAGACATAGAAAACATAGAGTATATACACATAAATTAGAGTTGGAGGGGGCCCCTGGTACCAGACTCTGAACCCAGTAACAGTAGAGCCCCCCTTCCCGAAGTCAAAGTCTTCTTGTCGACCTGCAACAATCTGCCAAGTCGGTGCGTTATTATGGGTTATTAACTAAAAGTATTATATATATATAGATATATATATATATATATATACACTGAAGAGCCAAAAAACCGGTACACCTGCTAATATCGTGTAGGGCCCCCACGAGCACGCAGAAGTGCCGCAAGACGACGTGGCATGGACTCGGCTTATGTCTGAAGGTATGCAGGAGGCATTGAAATCTGCACCAATTTAAGAAAGGGTTGCACGTCTGACACATTTAATGATTCTCGTCAGTCGTCGTTTGTCCCGTTCGTTCACGATCTTTTTCCGGCCACAGCGATTTCGAATATTTGATGTTTTACCGGATTCCCGATATTCACGGTACACTCGTGAAATGGTCGTACGCGAAAATCCAAATTTTATCGCTGCCTCGGAGATTCTATGTCCCATCTCTCGTGCGCCGACTATAACACCACGTTCAAACTCACTTAAATCTTGACAACCTACCATTGTAGCAGCATTAACTGATCTAGCAACTTTTCCAGACGCTTGTTGTCTAATATAGGCGCTGCCGACCACATCGCGTTACTCTGATTGGTTCCATACCTCTGTTATTTTAATACGTACGCCTATACCAGTTTTTTTGGCTCTTAAGTGTTTATATATATGTGTGTGTATATATATATATATATATATATATGTTTTATATATAAAAATTATAATTTTTATTATTTTTACTATTATTTCAAAAGGTTTGATTATTCATAATTTATTAGTTTAATTTACTTAGTGTAGTTTGGCTTCGTTAGCTCCCGACCCCTACCTCGACTGGCATGTGTGTCTCTCGACCTGGTAAATAAGTGGTGGTTGGGGCTATTTCCCACCTTACCCGAGTTCCCACATAACCAGCGCCTGGGCATGGCTCCTTATATGACAGGTGTCTGTTTACCTATTTGCCTTGAAGTAGTGTGGAGCAGCTAAGATGTTGTCTCTAGCACTGTGTGCGGACGACTGAAGTATTCAGGCTAGAGCCATGTAGTTTTATTAAATGTGGTAATGTCCGTCCCGAACAAATCAGAGAATTCCGAGACGAAAAGGTGCGTGTAATGCGTTTAAATGTTCCCTTTTGCTACGGTTTGAACAGTTTATTACTTAATATTTTATTGTAATTGCGTTTGTTATAAATGGTTGTTTCGATATAAATTAATTAAAATTTTGTGTTGTCCTCAAATATTGTTTATTTAATTAGGTAGATTTTCTAGTGCTGTGAGAAGCAACATCTACTTCTCCTGTAGTGTTGTCAAAGCTTTCGCCTGTGTAATTATGGGCCCAAAGTAGTCCATTAGGGTTACAAATTGCGTTTCTCGCAGAAAAGAGGCCAGTTCGTGCATTTCTACTAACATTGCCCGTATTTTCTGTTGTGTTATTGTCCTTTCTCCTGTTTTTTTTGTGGTCATTTTCTGTTGTGTGGGTGCCTGTTCCCTGGGTGTGTTTCCCTGTTCATGTAATTGAAGGGGAGGGAATTCAGCCTGTGGCTGAACGTTTACTAGCGTATTTTCGCAGCTTTACTGCCTAGTGTCTTGTGTTTCTTTGGCAGGTTTAGGTCCCATCCTTTGTTTGCATGCCACAATGTTTTTTTATTATTATTATTATTACTTCGCACTGTTTCCATACAGCCGAGTGTCCTGTTTTCTTGCAAAGTGTACATTCCCACTCGGCTTTGTCTTGTTCTTTAAGGGTGCATCTTGTCTTTATGTGCGGTCCCGTACACAGAGCGCAGATTGGCTTATGTGTGCAGTTTTTCTGAGTTTGGCCCAGTGCAGAACACCGCATGCACTGTACCACGTCTTCACCGCGGTGTTTATACAGTTCTACCCGAACTGACGTGTAATGTAGTGTGGGTATTTTCAAAGCGTTGAATTTGTTGTGTTGTCGTACTACAGCTCCATAGACTGCAAGTGCGTCAGCTGGTGTTCGGAACTACCAGATACTGATTGCATAAAGCAGTATTCTGTAAACTCTTTGTACAAGTTTCTTGCTATTATATTATGTGTTAGTCCTTTAATGACTATTGTGTGTAATAAGGTATGTTGTGAAGTCGTAGGAACTTGCAGAAAGCAGACTGCTGCCCCTTTCTCACAAACACCTACAGGTGTTGTGTGTTGGCAACTGAGATTTTTACAATGTATTATTTTCTTCTGAACNTTTTTGCTGTTGTGTGGGTGCTTGTTCCCTGTGTGCGTTTCCCTGTTCATGTAATTGAAGGGGAGGGAATTCAGCCTTTGGCTGAACGTTTACTCACGTATTTTTGCGGCTTTACTGCTTAGTGTCTTATGTTTCTTTGGTGGATTTAGGTCTGATCCTTTGTTTGCGTGCCGCAATGTTTTTTTTTTTTTATTATTATTATTTCGCACTGTTTCCATACAGCCGAGTGTCCTGTTTTCTTGCAAAGTGTACATTCCCACTTTGCTTCGTCTAGTTCTTTAAGGGTGCATCCTGTCTTTGCGTGCGGTCCCGTACACAGAGCGCAGATTGGATTTTGTGCGCAGTATTTCTGAGTGTGGCCCAGTGCAGAACACCGCATGCACTGTACCACGTCTTCACCGCGGTGTTTATACAGTTCTACCCGAACTGACGTGTAATGTAGTGTGGGTATTTTCAAAGGGTTGAATTTGTCGTGTTGTCGTACTACAGCTCCATAGACTGCAAGTGCGTCAGCTGGTGTTCGGAACTTCCAGACACTGATTGCATAAAGCAGTATTCTGTAAACTCTTTGTGCAAGTTTCTTGCTATTACATTATGTGTTAGTCCTTTAATGACTATTGTGCGTAATAAGGTATGTTGTGAAGCCGTAGGAACTTGCAGAAAGCAGACTGCTTCCCCTTTCTCACAAACACCTACAGGTGTTGTGTGTTGGCAACTGAGATTTTTACAATGTATTATTTTCTTCTGAACNCCCCTTTCTCACAAACACCTACAGGTGTTGTGTGTTGGCAACTGAGATTTTTACAATGTATTATTTTCTTCTGAACTGAGAAGAATGTATGTATGTAATTTTGTTGGTGTCAGCGATGTACACCGGGTTAGCAAGTGATTTTAATTTAAGCACGTTTTCTTGTGTTTTTCAATAGTTTTAGAGCTGTTGTCGCTACTATATTCTGAATAAGAAGAAGAATCTGCACATTCTTCCTTTCAAAGTAGTTAAAAGTTTTTTTTTTTTTTTTTTTTTACGGGAATAGCAGCACGAGGTTGTGTCTGTCTTCCCATTGGTGATTTGTGTTGCTCATTTGGTTTATACAAATCTGTGTCGTGTTATGTTGTGCTCGTATTGGCCGAAGAAGGAGAGACAGGAGTCCCCCCTGTCCTACGTTGCTTACCTGTAGACTTCATCCTGTTCGTGTGCCTATCAAGCCTAAGCCAGTGGTAGCTGACCGAGCTACCTGAAAGGTAGCGAGGCTAGGCGAGAAGGGGAGAGCTAACCTTCTCCAACCACTGCCTGGTTGAAAGTGCGGAGGCAGTCGCCACCGAGGCGTAGTGTCCAGAGCGCTCGCCTCCCACCACGGCGATCCGGGTTCGATCCCCGGTGGGTCCACTCCCTGATCTTCGCATGTGGGAATCGTGATGGACGATGCCGCTTGCCAGCGGGTTTTTTAGGGGTACTCCCGTTTCCCCCGCCCTTGCATTCCAGAGCCGCTCCATTCTAGGGCTTCATTTCTGTCATGCCCGGGGATGACGGTCACCTATGGGTCCCAGCTGGAAAGATCGTCACTCGGAGGGTGTTGCCTTGCCCTGGGTCCACTCCCCACACGCCATTTNTGTTGCCTTGCCCTGGGTCCACTCCCCACACGCCATTTATTTATTTAGTCGCCGCCGAACCCTCATATGCCACCGAATGGCCTGTATGTCGTGAGACCTAGGCTCCCGTAACTCACAGGGTGTTTGTAAGACAAATGCACCCCAACACATATCCAAATCATTGGGTCGGTGGTGGGGCGCCGTGTGTATGTAGGTTGTTGGGCATCGGACAAGTATTTAGGCTGTTAATTAGTCCTACCTATTATAAGTAAAGTAACGTGTTCGTGGAATTCGGCGGGGGTCTGAAGCTCCCCTCCAGCCACCCGGCTGGAGTGAATGTTGTGTCGTCATGCCTGTCTGACCTGTTATTTTGTTGTTTACAAGTGTGCTAGTTAATTTTGCATATATTGTGTCGGTGATTCCCTAGTCTCCCGAGGTGTCCTATACATGTCTCCCTCGGGGTACGATTAATCGTTTTAGCGTTTGTGACATTGTGAAGGAAATAGAAACCAGTGTTAGTAAAATTACAGTTGGGAGGGTCTCTGGCACTATCCAGACTACAGTATCAAAGGAGTCCCCCTTCCTGAAGTCCAAGTTATCTTCTTCCCGATCTGAAACAAACTAGTCGGTGCGTTATTTAGAGTATATGGAATTTTTTTTATCTATAAAATTATTTTACGGAAGCAGTGTGGGGCCTTCCTGCCGGTATATAAATTAGACACTGCTTGCTGGGGGTGCTTCCTGATTGGCTACCAATCCTTGACTGCTTTCCCCCTGGTTGGCTAGGGTGTTCGGCCAATCCTTGGCTGCTTCCCTCCTGGTTGGCTGTATTGACTGGCCAATCAGGGACCAGTTCGCCTCAGTATATTTTTCAGCTGCTTTTATTGGTTGTCAGAATGGCCGCGAATGCCTGCGAACCCCAAATCTCATGGTCCGAAGGCTCTGCGATTACTGTGATACGTAAAATAAGTTAAAATTTGAAGGTGAAACGTATGTATCGTAGATATCAAATTTAAAAATACTTTATTTTTCTCTTATTAATTTATATTAGCATCAGTAATTTCGTTTTATGAAAAAAAAACATAATCTCATAATATTATCGTTACTTGTTTAAAACTCTCATATAAATACTTTTTTTTAATAGCTTTGAGTTCCTTTTATTAAATTATTCTTCGATTCATTTTTAAATTTTAAAAAATATTGTGTAATTTTTTTGATTTAAAAACGTGTTTTCAGTTTTTTTTTATCGTATAATTTCTCCTTTCTGGTGAAATATTTCAAAACATATTTTATTATTTATTTCGCACCTCAACATGGCCTCTCGTGTCAGAATCTCTTAATGTGGAAGTTTCTTAGAGTAAATTCCGTCATTTCCGAGGTAGCAACGAAATCATTTTCAACTTCTTTGTTAGTTAACGGCGTGAAAAAGAGAGAAACGACTATACACATTTTTTTTCGAAAACACAGCCTTTATTTGCATATGAAAGAAAAATACATTTAAATTTAATTTTAAAACTATATAAACTTTGAAGAAATGATCTTCTGGAATAAAATATTCTCTCCTTATTTCTCTATAGATGTTTAAAAAGAGTATATTTAAGAAGTTCAGTTATTGAACATACCATTATTTGTGTGCCAAAATGCTAAATCTTGGGTGGTTTGAAATGTTTATTGTAAACACAGAAAAAAAGTCTGATGTTGTGGCAACAGTACTAATGTTACTACAACAATAATTTTTCATCTGTGAACGGTTAGTAACTAATTTTTCTGTTAATTGAATATGCTTTTAGGTTATTAATTTAATTTAACATTAAAATGATAACGTAAAAACATTAGATCCGTTCTGTACTGTCAACTTTAAGGCGATGTTCATGTTGCTGCAAAACAAATTATGTGTTGAAATAATTTTATGTTTCTGCTGAAAAGTTCCTTGTATTTTATTTGCGTTAAAAAAAACATTCAGATGTAAAATAAAGTAAGCACTATTATTTTGTCGCAAAAAGTAATATTACCAACGAAAAGAAAATTACAGACCGGAGGGAATTTGAAACTGCTACGTGAGAGCTTAACATTTTCCATTTTACATAACCCGGTGTATTACCAACTGCGCTATCTTAACATGTTTGAAGAGTTTCGTAGTGTAGGTATCGAATACAACATAAAATGGCAAACTGCAGATGTCTTTCGTTACGTGGAAATACTTAATGTTCTATAAATATGTGCATGATTGGCACACGCACACTGCTTCGCAAGGCTTGAGAACTGGTTTAAACTAAATTTAGTTTTCAAACTATGCTTGAAATGTAAATACAATGGTTTCATTTCACGAGGTTATCGCTGTTCACTTCTGATAGAAACACGTCAAGCTTCCGCAACAGGCTGATTTATTTGTTCCTTTTTAGCACATACATAGTTACAGTTCAATATAGATGGCGCCACTAGACGTATTTATTTTGATACCAACTACGGAATACCAACACCCCCACTTATCGAAATAAGCAAGTTATTTGGATAACATAGGCACAATACCTA
>NQII01006049.1:66588-81355 GCA_002778355.1 Clitarchus hookeri
ATGAACCATCACCATACTCCCAAACAAACGAATGTGACTAAGAGTTGGTTTCTTCCCATACCACGCTTCATAGGGAGTTTTATCATGCAATCCTGAAGCAACGGATCTGTTTTTAAGATAAACAGCTGTATTGGCTGCTTCGGCCCAAAATCTTTTCTCCAGCTTTGCATCATATAATAAACATTTACCTTTCTCGACAACAGTTCTGTTCTCTCTCTCACACAAACCATTTTGTTCAGGTGTGTACACATTTGTTCGTTGATGTATTACACCTTCCTGTTTCAAATACGAATCAAACTCTTTGTTGCAGAACTCTAGTCCATTATCAGAGCGCAATATCTTTATTTTCTTGTTCTGTTGATTTTCAACTAATGACTTAAATTCTTTGAACTTAGTGAAAGCTTCACTTTTATATTTTAAAAAGTATATAAATATCATCCGACTAAAGTCGTCAACAAACAAAAGAAAATAACGAGCACCACCAAGTGAACTGACCTCCATGGGGCCACAAACATCAGTGTGTATTAGATGTAGGCTCTGACTACTGCGCTCACCCACATGTGAAAAAGGTAGCCTTGTTTGTTTCCCTTCACAACAGGTCACACAATCTGACTGTGTCACTTCATAATCGTCAGGATAAGATAATCCATCAACAAGTCCATTTTTCATCTTGTTCATATCTTGACTGTTTAAATGTGCTAGCCGCCTGTGCCACAGCCCACCACTTGCAGTTGGAGTAGCTAATAAACATCCTTGCGACTTTATCCTCAACTTATAAACACCTTCGGTTAAATCTGCAGTCGCCACCAACACATCATGCTTGTTTCTAATGTAACAATGATTGGCTTTAAATACGACACGATTCCGGTTCTTTATAAGCTCACTGGCAGACAACAAGTTTGTTGTTAAACTGGGCACGCATAGTACATTTTTCACTGTAATGTGGTAATTAGTGTCCGAAATAATGTCAACGTCTCCGGAGCACAACACTGGCACCTTCGAGTCATTGGCAACAACAATCTCTGGTAAACATGGCGTTGATGTTATGCGTTTAACCAAGTTTTTATTTACCGTCATGTGTGCACTTGCTCCCGAGTCGACGTACCATTCATGTTTGTTATACTTTCCGTTAAGGAATACAACATTAAATACACAATTACTTTTCTTTAACAACGGGCATTGATTGCGATAATGTCCTTCTTCTTTACATTTATAACATGTTATTGGTTTTGATCCACTCACCTTTACTTTCGATGTTGACGTCGGCGCGCCATATTGCCTTGTTCTAGTGTTGCCCGAATGAAATTTATTTCTCGCAGCAAACGCAGTGCCGCCTGTCGTTTCATTTCCATGGGAAACTTCCATGTCAAGTAACTTTGACTTAATGACGTCAGCAGTTATCGAAATACCCGAATGTTCTATTGCCATAATCATGGGAGAAAAACGATCTGACAAACCTGCCAATAATAGCGATCCTACCCACTCATCACTGATGTTAAAACCTGTGCCATTTAACTTGTGTGCTGCGTCTACCATTTGCGTGACATAGGTGGTCATTGAGTCACAAGTTTCAAGTCTGATAGATATCAGATGGCGAAGTAAAGTTATCTTTCGAGAAAAACCTGAGTCATCGAACATGTTCTTNACCTTTACTTTCGATGTTGACGTCGGCGCGCCATATTGCCTTGTTCTAGTGTTGCCCGAATGAAATTTATTTCTCACAGCAAACGCAGTGCCGCCTGCCGTTTCATTTCCATGGGAAACTTCCATGTCAAGTAACTTTGACTTAGTCTGCAGTCGTCAATAGCTTTATGGGCTATGTTCTATTGCCATAATCATGGGAGAAAAACGATCTGACAAACCTGCGATCCCACCCACTCATCACTGATAAATTTTGGACACGGTAAATTGAACACACGACGCAGATGGTAAACGCAGACATAGGTGGTCATTGAGTCACAAGTTGCAAGTCTGATAGATATCAGATGGCGAAGTAAAGTTATCTTTCGAGAAAAACCTGAGTCATCGAACATGTTCTTCAACTTAGTCCATAATTCTGCCGAGCTCCTGGTATTCTTGATATGCACATACAGCGCGGAATCGATCGTTAAAATTAACTTTGCCTTCGTCTTGGCGTCATCGGCCGGCTTCAATTCGACGTCAGGCACCGCCATGATGTAGTGTTCCATGCCTTCTAACACCAACAAATTTTGCGCCGCGAAACTCCACTCGTCATAGTTTTCCCTGCCTTTTAGTTTAGGCACACTCGCAATATAGCTCGAGGTCATGTTTCAGCGAATTGACGTTACACTATTTCAACTTTTAAACCGATAAAATCACGTAAAAAAAAGGGCTGGGCCCATAACCTGATAGAAACACGTCAAGCTTCCGCAAAAGACTGATTTATTTGTTCCTTTTTAGCACATACATAGTTACAGTTCAATATAGATGGCGCCACTAGACGTATTTATTTTGATACCAACTACGGAATACCAACAACTTCCATCCGCCATTAAGCAATGACAAGTCAGCGTAAAGCTTGTGCTACCATTGTTGTGTCCCCTGGCCTTTGGATGTCCTCTGTCCTCCGTCCTCTCTGACGTCAAGTGACTCGCACACATATTACTGCTACAATAAATGTCCAAAGCCGTCCCATCAAGTAAGTTCCGAAAACAGGTACCAGGTAGCTGTAAATGCTTTGCGCCATTTTTTTTTATTTTTTATGTTTGATTGTTTTGAGTCGCGATTATTTGCCTGGTATAATTTTGAGGTGTTGATTTAACTGGGATTTTAATAACTATGAAAGTAGTTTATATAATTTGATTATCGGTTATAGGAACAAATTTCCTTTGCATTTATCCAAAATTTTATTCCTTCGTTGAAATAAATTTCCCCTCAAATTCTGCATTTTTGAAAATTCCCATATTTTATTTAATAATTCAGGCCGCAACTGTGCGGCGCATATTTGCAATTAATTTCACTCGGGAACGGCACAATTCATATTCGCCTCGATGACGATGTTAACAAATGCTTTTGTTTAATATTTACAAATTGCGCGCGGATTTTTCCGGTCTGTTATTCTGCTTCTATGAAAGACTCGGGGACAGGGAACAACCAAGGACCAAAATAAAAAATTCACCAATTTCCGGCGGACCTGAGACAAAGGACATGCGAGGACAAGCGAGGACATGGCTCATGACGCCACGTGATCACGTGGGCCAATCAGNGGACCTGAGACAAAGGACATGCGAGGACAAGCGAGGACATGGCTCATGACGCCACGTGATCACGTGGGCCAATCAGTGCTCTCGACGTCAGAGAGGACCGAAGACATGCAAGGACAGGGGACAGGGTAATTGTAGCAGGGCCATAACGGACATTTCTTTATTGTTGCAGTTACACAAAATGTTTTGTTCTTACTGCTAGTTTTAGCGTAATACAACATCTGGTTACGACAACATCAATATATAACGACAAACTGCATATGTGGAAATACTTTATACTCTAGAAATATATGCATTTTTGGTACACGTTAACTTCTTTGCAAGGCTTCAGAGCTGATCCAAGCTACATGCAGCTCTCAANAAATATATGCATTTTTGGTACACGTTAACTTCTTTGCAAGGCTTCAGAGCTGATCCAAGCTACATGCAGCTCTCAAATTATGTTTAAAATTTAAATGCAGTGGTTAAATTTTGCGAGGTTACCGCTATTCATTACTAGCCGCCTTTTTTACAACGCTAAGTCAGTGTAAACGTATTTNGGTTAAATTTTGCGAGGTTACCGCTATTCATTACTAGCCGCCTTTTTTACAACGCTAAGTCAGTGTAAACGTATTTTGATTGGACGTTACTTCAATGTCGCAGTAACACAAAATATTTTGTTCTTCCTGTTAATTTGAGCTGAATACATTTTTTAGTTAATTAGAGGCTTTGTTAATATTAACACTTCAACAGTATCTTTGCATGACAGGAATATACAGCATTATTAGTGTTTAACACTAAGTAAGTTTGTCACAATATTATTAATGTTACTACATCATAAAAATTTTTTTTGAATGCCTCAAGAGTATTTTTTTNAAGTAAGTTTGTCACAATATTATTAATGTTACTACATCATAAAAATTTTTTTTGAATGCCTCAAGAGTATTTTTTTGCAGCAGCAGCAACATAAGACTTTTTTCTGTGAAATGTTACGTCATTTTATACATTCAGAAGGAATTAAGNAAGTAAGTTTGTCACAATATTATTAATGTTACTACATCATAAAAATTTTTTTTGAATGCCTCAAGAGTATTTTTTGCAGCAGCAGCAACATAAGACTTTTTTCTGTGAAATGTTACGTCATTTTATACATTCAGAAGGAATTAAGTGTATGCGAGGGTATCTGCCCTAGTTAAGTTGATAAATATGCCAATTTTTCGTGGTTTATTATCGTACTGCGCCGATGCACTGACTTTTAACGAAGCCTGGCATTATTAGATACTCGGGAAAACTATGCCACAATACTCGCCATTTTGCCCGTGTGGTCTCCTCAAAACTGGCATTGACCCGCGACGGAGATGCGTCGGAGCACACGCAACCAACTTGGCATNTGCCCGTGTGGTCTCCTCAAAACTGGCATTGACCCGCGACGGAGATGCGTCGGAGCACACGCAACCAACTTGGCATGCCGCAAACGTGCCCGGGGACACACGCGGCCCGCAGTTACAGTGGATACGTGATTGCACTGCCCACGCGCCGCTGATACGCTCACGTGCGATCCGTGCACGGCTGTTATCTCGTCCCGCAAGCCTCAATTACCTACGCGGGGAGATCAAGGCCTGGGCCTAGACCATACCATAGCTCTGGTTGTATCATCAACCGAGTCGGGCAACGATGTACCTCCCTGGGAGTTCTGCAGGGACGCGTAGAAACGTACGGAAGTTAAATTTAAAGTCCTGTAAACAGTGGCAGAAAATTTAAACGTCATTTTAACAACGAAAGGTTTATAACGAAAGGGGCTTTTATCGAAAGGCTTAGAAAACATCATTCTGGAAATAGTCGCTTCTTAATAGATCGAAGCCATCTTTCGGCCCGTTAACTAATGACAGTAGTGTAGAAATTGATAACTAATTAACTTTATTTTTTTGTAATTTTACAAGAAATTTCTTTAGAAACTTGTTGCCAAAAAAAATTGTAAATGTCCTAAAATGGGTTTGTAAAAATTTCAGTACGGCAAATAGCCTACATTTATATATATTTTTACAGCTACACTAATTTTCTTGTAAAATTTGCACTAGGGCGCCTCTATTTGCCATAATACAAATGTAATGCTTCTATTTCAACTCATATTATTGAGAAATGGAAAGAAAAATATTTGTATTACGAAATATAAAACAAATGTTATGGAAAAATACGGTACAAAAAAAACATTTGAACTGTGTTCACTAAAAAAAAAATTACAACTTGGAGATTTCAACCAAGGCAATTTTATTTGTAACAGCAAACACTTTAATACCCGACTTCTTCGTCTTACAACGAATGGTTGTATTCGGGTTGTATTTAGAAAATGTATTAACTTGGGGAGAACAAAATGTTACCTTTAGGGAAGAACTGATGTTAGTGACTAAGAGAATTGCTGCACTTTAAGATAATATTAAGTGCCCCAAGACAAATTGAATTCTTGTAAAGTTAGAAGAGTTTTATAGTATAACCGCTATTTGCTGAATGTTTCTTATAGCATTGGCATTTTTGTCTAAATGCATTCTTCGTACGTAGACCCTACAATTCGTGTTAAAAGGATGGTAGTAAAACCCACATAAATTGTTATAATTACCTTATAATTTAATTAGTTATGTTAAAAGGGCGAAATCAGGCTAAGGCCCAAAACTGGTTGAGCACTCGGTAATCTAAGGTCACCACTCATGTTTGGACCCAGGTGCCCTTCATAAACATAACATGATATGCTTCGTAATAGTTCAGTATCTTTCATTGTTGACTTATTTGTAATCATTATTGCATTACATTTGTTAAGGATTGCGTGGAAAATATCTGATAACAATGCCAAACGTTTCTTATCCTGAATATTTTTATTGAAGGGAAACGTGTCATTAAAGTCTTCTCTGCACACAACATAAAAATACAGAAAGCAGTATTTGATATCTATAATGAGAGCTGGGCAAAGAAAGTGTCTGATGGAATTTACTCCTTTCTGCTACTTTACTTGATTAACATCCCAGAAAATTACGATAGACTCAGTTTATTCTCTGACAAATGTTCTTGTCAGAATATAAATCATACAGTGTTNACATCCCAGAAAATTACGATAGACTCAGTTTATTCTCTGACAAATGTTCTTGTCAGAATATAAATCATACAGTGTCGACATTTCTTTTGAGTCTAACAGACCCAAAAATATACAAGAAAATAGAGCATACCTTCCCAGTCAGAGGTCATAACTTCTTTGATCATGATGAGGATTTCACCATCATCTAATATGTGTCCATAAAAAAGGTAGAATGAGAATGTTCACAGTAAATCCAATCACAAAATTTATACTTCGTAGTTCTGTCTCTTTTATTATTTATTTTGAGGAAGCAGATCCAAAAAGAATCCTGTAATTAACAATTTAATANTTCGTAGTTCTGTCTCTTTTATTATTTATTTTGAGGAAGCAGATCCAAAAAGAATCCTGTAATTAACAATTTAATAAAAACTTGTGGTATATGCATTATCAGAAAAGTACTGTGTCAGTAGAAAGTGCAAATGTTAAAGGTTCACGATAAGGAAATATATATTGCAATAAGAAGTTTTCACCATTTAATCTATGACCAATAACACCCAGGGACTGTTTCAGCAAGACCATTATTTCATTGATTAACTTATCACTAGGGCCAGTGACTTTTCGCGTAAAAATCTGAGCACACAGTAGACTTAATACTATAAACACACCTCAGCTGTTTTTATTTCTCCATTGGCTGCTGGTTCCATGTCCGTCTTTGACCAAGCCACTCAGGACTAAGTAACTCCGACACTGAACTTTCGTGATTCGGGCGCAAACGGTTAACACGTGCCAGAGCATTTTTTTAGCCAATCAAAGGAGCTGGACGACCCTACAGTGCTTTAGACTGTATCTTGTCTCGAAATCTTTTCGCGAAATATCACTGCCCCTACTTANGGACGACCCTACAGTGCTTTAGACTGTATCTTGTCTCGAAATCTTTTCGCGAAATATCACTGCCCCTACTTATCACATATTCATTCTTCACCTAAATTCACACACCTCCATTAAACTACCAAGTGCAGTGGCTTATTCTGAAGCAAAAATGTTACTAAAGGAAGAAATGTCTTGAAGGGAATTCTCCCATGTATCGATGAAAATCACAGACAATATATGAAGATATCATAAATTAATGTTGACAATTGCACAGAAAATGTCATGGCGTGGGTCTACTAATATAATTCGGTACTTTTTTTTGAGAAATGCATTTCTGTGTCTTACAAAAAGACTGAAGGGATTGGCGTCATAGCCACGTGGTTTTTATGCTGCTTTCCATAAGTCAGAACTCCGTATACTCAATATTTGCTTTTACTTGACACAGTAAAATATGGTCTGCCAGCAAGTTCTATGAATGTGAATTCAACTTGTACAAACTCTCCTATTTCCATAATAAAAAACAGAAGGGGTGAGTGAAGATATTTGGCCGGCTCTTAACAGCGAGGTCTCTAGAGCCGATGAGGGTGAAGTGAAGTGAGTATGGAGCAGCACGGGAATGCAAGAGCGGGGGAAACAGGCGATCCCCGAGAAAAACCCGCCGGCCAGTGGCATCGTCGGGCACGATTCTCACATGTGAAAATCCGGGAGCGACGCCGCCGGGAATCGAGCCCGGTTCACCTACGTGAAAGATTTTTAAAACTCAATGAAAATGCGTGCGTGTAGTAAACAGATATTATTAGAAACGATGCCCTTTTTGAAACTGACAACGCTGTCATCGTCGTAAATAGTAACTAAAATGTTTCAATTTATATATAACTTACATATTAAGTTAAAACACATTTCTTAAAAATCGTGTGGGTAGTTTTAACTATCAAGAATTTTTCAACACTATTACAACAATCCAAAAATATCTAGAAAATATTTGAATGAATCATGTAGTAGAGTTTAGCTGACTAAATCATTTATAAGGTGTTAAAATGCCTTAGTTTGTCAACCCTTGAACACCAAATGTTATTTTAGTAATAAATTGTTTATTCAAATAACTAGAAGAAAAGATTTAATTTAAATGTTTGTTATAATATTTGTCGGTGTTTAATATTGTCAGTACTTTTATGCCATACTTAAAAGAATGAAAACGAAATGTTTGTTTTTAACCCAAGGCATGTTCTAGTTGTTATTCGGGACTTCGATATTGATGGTAGGATTAAATTGTAAAAAAAAATTTTTTTTAAAAAAAAAAGGCAAATATTTTTGTTAACAGTTGAGTAGGAACTTCGTTGAAAAAAAAAACAGTTTAGCAGTTGTTAGGGAAGTTAACACACTTATACACGCGCATACGCATATTTTTAATAAACATTTTCTCATAAGCCTTTCTTCCGAATAGTAACAAAATGTAAAAAAAAAAATTAAAAAACATCTACACCTTACTTTTATTACGCTACGAGGCACTAATTTTTATATACGTACGTAATTTAATCCAAAAAGAATACACAAACTCTTCTTGGTGAACAGTGGGCTAGAGAAAAATATGGCTACCACCAATGTTTCATACGGATAGTATAATATTATACAGTAAAAATAAAACAAATTTAGTCGTTAAGTTTATAAATCAAACGCTGGCACAATTGTGACCTTACTGAAAAATTAATTGNAAAATAAAACAAATTTAGTCGTTAAGTTTATAAATCAAACGCTGGCACAATTGTGACCTTACTGAAAAATTAATTTTTGCTAATACTTTTTTTATCGCCGACACTTTTCTTCGTTTTCAAATGTCACCGTTGTTATGTAACTGCAGAGGCTAACTAAATATTGTCTTTAATTTGAATATTGTAACTCAGAACTCATTTACGGAAGCCAATAATTCACAANCAGAGGCTAACTAAATATTGTCTTTAATTTGAATATTGTAACTCAGAACTCATTTACGGAAGCCAATAATTCACAAAGGTTTCGCCAACGTCCTGAAATGAAGCTCAGCTTGTTGCCGGTACCTGAGCGGGATCATTTTAAATTGCGGCGATGCACTGTGCCAAAGCGTGGGGCACGCGGCTGGTAATTCGACGGTACAGTCTTGCCCGCGCGTTGCCATAAGCAAATGGCGAAATGGTTGCAATTTCGTATGCGGTGGCCGGGGGCGCAGCGCGAATGAGGTTGAAAAAAAAAAGGGCGTTGTAGGGTTTAACGGTCAGGGTAGAAAGGGGGTCAGGGTGCAAGAAAAAAAAGGTAGAGGCACCCTTCAGAATGAAAATTGCGCTGGATCCACGTTTTGATGGTGAAGGCAGAGGGGGTTTATGGACGGTGGGGAGGTGTATAAGTGACTTGGGGGAGGAGGAAGAGAGAGAATGGGTTGACCTAAATACTTTATTTTACTGTTTGCGATTAGTTTTCGTCCCGCCTCTCCTTCCAGAGGCCGGTTTTTTACCCCTCGCAGCCAAGGAAGGGAAGTATTGTAGATGCAAGTTTAGCGCCCGCTCCGCGCAGTGAGTGAGGTTGCGCCGGAAGGCTAATTTACAACTTGCTGTGTTAAAAAAAAAAAACAGACGGTACGTATTAAGTTCGCCACCTGCCAAGATACGCGAAGAATAATTGCTCTGTTAGCAACATCGGAGAAGGTAGGGAATAAAAAAAATTAAAATTTCCATTTGCGAAATATATTTTGTAAATCACCTTCGTGCCCGAAGTTCAAGGAACTTTTATTTGCCATAAAATTTCAAATAGCACACATTTAGTGCAGATGATATCTCTGCACTTATTTTATCCCTTGCAGAGCTGTTTCGTAACAAATCATATTAAGAAATTAATGCACCTCCTATTGATTTATGAGTTTTTATGTGTATAAAAACACATAAATAAATAAAAACCTTTATAGCACTATCTTTCTTTCTCCCCCCCCCCTCCGTTTTCTTTCCTCTCTCTCTCTGTCTCTCTCTCTCTANTACACACACACACACACACACACTTGACAAAGAATTTTTATTTAATGTTGTACTTCATTTTGTTGATTTTATTTTATATACAAATACGAATTTTACAAAACTATGTGTTAAGTATTAACAATCTACATTATTCAATCACGCATTATTAATATACACTGATAATTTTAAGGTAGCTCAAGTCCATTCTTTTTGTGTTGTCTAAAAATGCAACTAAATTACGTATCTTTCACTTTTAACCACACTGGTAAAATTTCAATTTTTTTAAAATAATTTAATTGGAGCGAATCGCCTGAGTAAATTAAGAAGCTGTATATACGGTCAAACAAAAGACATTTGGAAGTTCAAGACGTGCAAACATAAATACATTTCATAATCAAGAATAGTATTGTGCAACATTTCTGTACATATAGAAAACCACACATAGAAAATAGTCGTGATAAAATAAGTTAACTATTGCTCCCTTTGGCATATCTAAACACAAGAAACAATACTTTGCAGCACATCTTGTGAACTATGCTTTGTACCCGAAAAATATAAGCGATCTTACCACTGGAAATAAACAGATAAACATAAATATACTAGGCATAGCACATTCTAGCCATTGTATATCTGAAGCGGTGAGATGTATAAATAAAATTGTCAGCCGTCAATGTTGCTGATAGCAAAACTTACTCTTCGCTTTTTTCTGTATCTCCTATAGTTTAGAACATATCTGTAAAAAAAACGATGTTGTAACTAAGTACTAGATATTACTGAAAACTCTCAAAATCACCTGCCACGGCCAATGTCTTGATCCCATTTCAAACACTGCTCAGGGCGGTCCAGTTGATAAATTCCCGAAAGAAAGAGTTCATGCTTTATTCATGAGGTACCTACTTAATTCGATATTTCGCTCTAATGAACCAGAGTAATGCATGTGAATGATCGGAAATTCTTTAACGGGAAACTTTTAACCGTCGGGCAAGTTCCTTGTTGACACTACGAGGAAATGCCACACAAATGATTTTACTATGTCGTTGTACACCATTCATCTGAATTCTCCAACTTGGAAATTCGTTATGGCTTCAAATCTTTTTTCAAGCTTCCGACGCACTTTCCGATCTGGTATTGCTTCCGCATNACTTGGAAATTCGTTATGGCTTCAAATCTTTTTTCAAGCTTCCGACGCACTTTCCGATCTGGTATTGCTTCCGCATCCACATAAGATAAGCATCTGCCCCGACATATCCCAACACGAACTTAGGCAACCAAAATTGCTCATTAATCATGCGGCTCGTAAGTGTTGCAGAGGTCTCTGTGATACGTCCTGCGGCACCGGCATCTACGCTGAAGAATACCGTCGAGGAGAAACGATGTAGAGTGCGCGCCCTAAGTGCGCAGTAGACAAACCGTGTCCAATAAGACTGTCAAAAACGACGTTGGTAGTATGTTAGCACATTGCTTACATAAACAAGTGACTTTGGACGTTTGTATAATCCCTCTAACATAGTAATTATGCAATCACATTAAATAAAAATTAGGTAAAATATTAAATTTTTTTTATAAAAGAACATGTCTCTTGAAAATTACGATATAATTAAACACGTTTCATTACAGTCGACCATGTGATTTTGACAGTTGTATCGGCGAGGAGTAGGTGAGTGTCGGTTACATGTCCTGAAAACCAGCTATTGGTCTACCTCTTATTTGGTATGTGCAAAATACCGTGAAGACATGCTGTTATTGATGCACTTATCAGGTATACGAGTATATCAGGCTACTCACGGTTAGTGAAGGACTTAAACAATATTTTCTAGTAACTGTGGCAACGGTGACTGTGACAAATAAATATTTGCTTTTTTTATCTAAGATTTTGTTACTGCGATAAGAAAAGACGCACATACGTTGCGTGTCACTAAAAAGCGTATTCCAAAATGTTATTTTAAAAACACCACCACGTAACAATGGTTATTGATTTGAAAATATCAACATTTACATATATATATATATATATATATATATTAACAAATATTCCTTTTCTTGAGACTTTTGTTGTATTATTTAGTAATTTATTAATAACCAACAATACATAAACGTGACCATGTGCCATATCGGCGCCCATCATTTGGTTTGCGAATTGAGATTATTCTTAATTTCTGTATACACTAAAGTAAATGTGCATACAAAATAAAAATATTCCGCTTGGTACGTATTAAACTGCTGCAGTTTGTAGACTTAGGCTTACTGTATAAAACAATTTAATGCCGGAACTAACATAGTAAAGGTGATTTTAAAGGGATTCATGTAAAGGGATTTGATGCCGGTTTTAATATAATCTTTGTTTACTCAATGAATGTTTTTTTTAGATCATTCAACCGCCATCTGTTAGTAAACATGAAAACTCCAATACTGTAGACTGTTAACTATGTATACGATTATAACTTTATTTTGTAAATAAAATTAAGCTATAATCTTTTACATAGTTTCGTTGATATAACATTGGGAATCTAAAATTTTTGCAAACTGCCATTCTTAAAATTATTGTCTGTCACACTTAAATCAATAAAATTAAAATGAGCTACCGTAGTACAACTTCTTCGCCAAATTTCGTATGGATCGGTTGATTTTTTTCCGAGGTATGACATGAAAATTTAATTTTTCCATGTGGAATTGTCTTTGATAATTGCAGAGAAATTGGGCACTCTAAAGGCTCTTTTGATGTTTGTAATACACTGGAGAGCCAAAAAAACTTGTATAGGCGTGCGTATGCAAACAATAGATGCATGGGACCAATGAGAGTAACGCGATGCGGTCGGCAGCGCCTATATAAGACAACAAGCGTCTGGCAAGTTGCTAGATCGGTTACTGCTGCTACAATGGCAGGTTATCAAGATTTAACTGAGTTTTAACGTGGTCTTATAGTCCGCGCACGAAAGGTGGGACATAGCATCTCTGAGGTAGCGATAAAATTTATATTTTCGTGTATGACCATTTCACGAGTGTGCCATGAATGTCGGAAATCAGGTGAAACATCAAATCTTCGACATCCCTGCGGCCGGAAAAAGATCGTGAACGAACGGGACGAACAAGGACTGACGAGAATCATTAAACGTGACAGACGTGCAACCCTTTCTCAAATTGGTGCAGATTTCAATGCAGGGGCATCAACAAGAGTGGGAACTATTCAACCGACCATCATTGATATGGGCTTTCAGAGCCGAAGGCCAGCTCATGTACCATTGTTGACTGCACGACACAAAGCTTTACGCCTCGCCTGAGCCCGCCAACTCCGCCGTTGGACTGTTTATGACTGGAAATACGTCGCCTGGTCTGACGAGTCTCGTTTCCAATTATATCGGGTGCATGGACGTGTACGGGTATGGAGACATCTGCACGAATCTATCGACTGTCAACAGGGGACTGTTCAAGCTGGTGGAGGCTCTGTTATTGTATAGGGCGTGTGCAGTTGGCGTGAAATGGGACCCCTGATACGTCAAGATACTATTCTGAAAGGTGGCAGATACGTAAGCATCCTGTCCTATCACCTGCACCCATTCATGTTCATTGTGCATTCTGACGTACGTGGACAATTCCATCAGGACAATGCGACACCTCACACGTCGAGAGTTGCGACCGAGTGTTGCTCCAGGAACACTCTTCTGACTTTAGACACTTCCATTGGCCACCTAAATCACCAGACATGAACATTATTGAGCATATCTGGGATCTTTTCAACGTGCTGTTCAGAAGAGATCTCCGTCGCCTCGCACTCCTATGGATTTGTGGACAGCGCTGAAGGATTCATGGTGTGAATTGCCTCCTGCATACTTTCAGACATTATTCGAGTCCATGCCACGTCGTCTTGCGGCACTTCTGCGTACTCGCGGGGGCCCTACACGATATCAGCAGGTGTACCAGTTTTTTGGCACTTCAGTGTATATACCAGCATACAAAAATAAGTTCAAGTTTGTTTAGAAATTTCGTAGATATAGCATACTTAGTTAAATTACCATATTGCCACCATTTTGAAAAAGTGTCTGACTTTTCTAAACGCATTAATTTACATGGTAAACCATTGCAATAATTATTTGCATAATTTGTACAAATATGTTGATTGATTTATTAAGATATTTAAACATGTATTTTTAATGTGATGCTATCTTAGGAAATTGTGGACAAGAGTGTTTGTGTAGACACATTGATTACATGGTTTAGACTATATTGCAAACTTATTTAATATAGCCATATTGGCACAATTTTAATCAATTTAAAACAAACTTTAAACATACTACTTTACATCTCATGCCACAGTACTACCTGTTTGCTAAATTTGGTAGTATTCGGTCAGTTGTTTTTCCGAGAAATAACGTAAAATTTTTATTTTTTTATGTCACACTCCCTTACAAATTGGTGGGGACGAAAGCGTGTACATGTAGACACATTTGATAGTTGTAATATAAATAAACAGCATACAAAGTTAAGTTCAAATTATTACATTGTTACGATGAATAGCATACTAAACTAAAAAACCATATGGCCAAGATGGCCTACCCAACCCAAATGGTGGACGGTAAACTCTGACTCCAGACCCTGGGGCTTGGGTATCGACTCGGCATATTCTATGCCTATAAAATCTTTACAGCCCCCCCCCC
>NQII01006049.1:84257-137889 GCA_002778355.1 Clitarchus hookeri
CACAAATCCAATCTGCGCCAATTTCAGAAAGGGTTGCACGTCTGTCACGTTTAATGATTCTCGTCAGTCGTCGTTTGTCCTGTTCTTCCGCGATCTTTTTTCGGCCGCAGCGATGTCGAATATGTGATGTTTTACCGCATTCCCGATATTCACGGTACATNATTCCCGATATTCACGGTACACTCGTGAAATGGTTGTACGCGAACATCCAAATGTTATCGCTACCTCGGAGATGCTATGTCCCATCTCTCGTGCGCCGACTATAACACCACGTTCAAACTCACTTAAATCTTGATAACCTGCCATTGCAGCAGCAGTAGCCGATCTAGCTGCCGACCACATCGCGTTACTCTCATTGGTTCCATACCTCTGTCATTTGCATACGCACGCCTATACAATTTTTTTTTTGGCTCTTGAGTGTATTAAGAGACATAATCAGGAATCAATCAAGCACATCATACATGGGGTGGTTTTTCAAAAGTTTTATTGAAAGACGTTATCAATAGACTATCTCACATTTTATCACAAACATTTCTCATACTAAGTTACCATACTCAAAGAAATAAGCTGCATATGTGGTACTTTTACCAAAAACGTTAGGCAGGAAAAAATTATTATAAAAGCAGGTGGCACGGAGAATTTTCGGGTGAAATGGTCCGTGATCCCGGCCTTCGGCTCTCCGTGGTTGGCAGCGCTTCCTGGCGGCCAATGGTAGAGAGGGGAAAGGGCAAAGATCGCTCGGCCAGGCGGCGCCGCAGGGGAAACAGGTGGACGCACGCTCGGAAATGAACGTCTGCCGCCCTGCACCTGCGAGGAAATGAGAGTCACCGCACGCGCTGCGTCTGCGGCGGCTGGCCTGGCCGCGAGCCGTGATTGGCCGCCGAGACCTGCCCCTGCCGCCTACCCTTGGCACGCGTACAGCCCGGTCACTGCGAACAAGGCCCTTGTCCGTAATGTTGTCATTGTTGAATCATAGTTAGAGACAGGAAAAAATAGTGAGTTCAATGACCTGCAGGCTAGACTCTACAGCCTTATGTACAAATATGCCGACATCAACTGCACATTGGTTGCTTGTTTTCACAGTGGAAGGCGACGATTGGACGAGCATTCTCCAGGAACTGTCAAATACGGCGCGGGCCAATGGATTAAGTTATATAAACGCATGTGTTTTGATTTCTAGCTTGTCCTAAAAAGAATCCGTAAATTATTCAGGTCTTTAATAATAGTAAATGTGAAAGGGGAGTTCTGACACAATTAAAATCCTGATAAACAGCATATGACACCTTTTTTTTTATTTCATGCATAGTCAAACAAATTTGTTGATGTATATTTTTTGGCACCACTTAAATCTGTTTATTTATCTACAATGTTACAGACCTTCCGAGGTGATATCGAACATTTATATACCAGCATCACCTAAGTGGTGAACATGAAAATGAATGAAAAACGAAAAAATTAATATAGTGGGTGGACTGCATTCGACAGAATGCAGTATTTTGAGGAGGTGAAGGGCTATCGACTAATTAACCAATGAGAAATATTAGTGTCGGGTGGAATGAGCGTGAGTAATCAACCAATAAAAACACTTGGGGGGGGAGGGTGAAGCGAGCACAAGTAATCAAACAATGAGAAACATTGGTGAACGGAGTGGAGGGGTACCGAAAAATTATCCAATGAGAAAAATTGCCGGGGGTCAGTCGTCTGCTGGACGTGGAGCTAAGTGAACCTCTAAAAATGTTTTTAAATAAAAATTTTAATAATAGCTTTTTAATAATTTTTTAGAAGTTAGTAATTTATTTTTATAACTTTTTTATTTTGATAAATTCTTAGTAAATATTAAAAATATTTGAAATTTCAGAATTTTTTTTATTATTTTTTGTTTAAGGTTAATGGTTAAGAGTCTTGAGTGTTGGGTCAAGGGTCTTGAGTCAAGTGTCAAGGTTTTTTTAAAAATTAGTTGGAATTTTTTTAAAATTTTTGGGATTTATTTAGAATATTTTGTGTTTAAGGTCATCCAGGGACAAGGCCGAAGGTCAAGGTCAAGTTCATCGACATCTAACATGGCGGAAAAGATGGACACTGGCTGACCTGGCGAGGGCCGGTCATGTCTGGAGCTTAGTCTATCCACCTGTCATCGAACTCCAGACATCCTACATGTAGCCTACATATTTAAATATGTTTTTTAATTTTTATCTTTTTTTTTTTTTTTTTTTTACATTTTTGGGAATTTACGTTTTTCTCCGGTTTTTTAAATTTATTTTTGAGTTCATGGTTGTTAGAGGCACCGGGCACTGGGTCAATGTTAAGGTCGAAGGTCAAACCACAGGTAAAAAACGATCCTCCCAAACCCTTACAATGGATCCTTTTGCAACAAAAAAAAACGGGCTCGTTCTTTGCAAATAAGTGTTTTAATGCTTTTTAAGGAAAAATAGGAGATTTTTTAGCGAAAAATGGTCGATTTCCATTTTCAAAAATATAAATTTTGAGAGATAAAAGTGAAAAAAAGGGAAATTAAAGATGGCGTCGGCTGGTACATGGCGCCTACTCCTGAAGCCTTTATGTCAGTCTCCCCATTTTTTTACTACTGTTTCCCCTCGACCATTTATTTTTGAAATTCAGTGGCCAGTATGTTTATAATCGTACTATGCTTGATGAATACAAAAAGGAATTCTCGAGGTAAAATAAAAAAATGATATTATTTGTGTTAAATAATTGTATGTTCTCCTTGCCCAGTTCGTGCGTAACATTAGGGTAGTAACATTTTGTTCAACCCCAGGCATCCCACCATATCATCCAATATATATTCAAAACATAGATAAGTATCGTCAGAAACCATAACAAAAACACATAGTTTATTTAAATCATTGCGAGCAAGAAGACCTTGTTTCAAATTCAGACTTCGTAACGTTTAACAATAGTATACAGGTAATAGACATAATATGAGCACNTTTAACAATAGTATACAGGTAATAGACATAATATCCTGTAACACAGCACAAAATCTTTAGATAGCATGGATAACATCTTACCTCTGAAGTGGTATTGACAAATAGAGGTTATGAATGATGTTCAAGGTAAGGCACATCCAATTCATCATGCAAATCATTCTCTGGATGTGTAATTGTGTGCGGGGGTGGAACTCTGCTCACCGCGGCCTCCAAAATGCCCCACAAAGGTTCATTTAAGTTAAGGTTGCGAAAATTATTAGCCATACTAGATGCTCTGCATCATCCTCGTATTTACCGAACCCCACTTCTACACACCATGCAGTTAGAATAGGAGTCTCGTCGCATAAAATTACAGTCCGTTCACCAGTAAACACTCTCCAAAGCGTTGGAACGGAGATGACTGCCCGTAATAACGAGATATTGCCGTGTTGTGACCTTTACATGCACCACTAAAGGTTGTGTCATCGGGCCTCGCACTATTTCAAAACACCTCCCATGTTCAGCAGTAGGAAGGAGACTGCCAACATAGCACAATTTTTGACGGCAGTTTCCAAGTACAAGGAAGGAAAATGGTCTGAAATAATGTAAATTCAGATTCTTTATACTAAGTGACATATCCCTACTGCTGTAGAATCCAGTCTTTGTTCTCCCATCGCCATCGCCGTTGCGCAAAGCTTTATGCGGTATAACGAGTGGTTTAGAAGATTTCCACTTTGCCTTGCATACCAGCAACATGTAGTTCCCATTGAATATTTTGTTTTTTACATGGCCCGGAATATGGGTGTTCGTCTCGGAGGTTTTATGGGCCACGTCCCACTTCAACGTTCTTCTAACCCTATAGATGAGCTCTTTTTTCGCCGACTGTTACCTATGTTTTGAAGATAACTACTTTTTTTAATAGGTTGTCATAACAGGCAATACTGACTATCATAAATCTTTTAAGAGCTTAGAGGTCTGACTAATAGCATAATGTTCACATACGTATCGTATAACTGCTGCTGATATACTGATACCGCAACTTTTTTAAGTACTAGGTGGCAGACGTACTACAAAGACGAATTATGACCTTTCTTCGTATGGGTGTTCGTATTATTGGAAACACCTACTCTGGTTTCGAATAAATAGGGTCATAGGTTTCAAAAGCGTTAAACATAAACATGTTTAATGAGTCTCAATAATTTTATACCCAAGATATTAGACAATAGATTATTTTCGAAAATAAATATATTAAAACATGGTTTATTACAATACTTATTCACAAGTATTATGTCATGGANAATAGATTATTTTCGAAAATAAATATATTAAAACATGGTTTATTACAATACTTATTCACAAGTATTATGTCATGGAGAGTATTTCCCGACAATCATGTTTTAACCGTTTATTTTTAACATTCCATTAACTCTATTGATGATTGGGTGTGGTAAATAAGCTTTGGGTGGGGGAGGGGGTGTCAAATGCAACAACCTGTTCTGGTGCTTTCATTGGCCAGTAACAACACATATTCTCCAATAAATACTCTGAATAAAAAGTAAGATTTCATGGTGTATTCACTTAAANATTGGCCAGTAACAACACATATTCTCCAATAAATACTCTGAATAAAAAGTAAGATTTCATGGTGTATTCACTTAAATGAATTAGTAAAACAAAAGGGGCAGCGGTGGCGTAGTGGCCAGGGCGCTCGCCTCCCACCACGGCGATCCGGGTCCGATCCCTGGCGGGTCCACTCCCGGATTTTCGCATGTGGGAATCGTAATGGACGATGCCACTTACCAGCGGGCTTTCTCGGGGTGCTCCCGCTTCCCCCACCCCTGCATTCCAGCGCCGCTCCTTTCTAGGGTTTCATTTCTGTCATGCCCGGGGATGACGGTCACCTACGGGTCCCAGCTGGAAAGACCGTCACTCGGAGGGTGTTGCCTTGCCCTGGGTGCACTCCCCACACGCCTTTATTATTATATAGAAAAACATAATAATTTTGGTACATCTTTTGAAATAAAAAAACTATCCTACTGTATTATAAATTACTTCATAATAATTTTCCTTGTTAGTTACAGTTTGATATTCTATAAATGTAAAACATACAACCATATAATTGCAACGTTACTGAAATAATTTCGAACCAAATTCGAATATAATTTTCCTAATTCAGTTAGAAGAATGATAGGAGATAAATACAAAAAGGTAATTTTTGAGTGATTCAGTGGTAATATATGACTTCCAGATTTCAATCCGAATTGACCTTCGCAAGAAGTAACTACTAATAGGATTCAAGATAATTTCATATATCTAAAACCAGTATTTTAACACTTTCCGAAAATAAAATAAAAACATTGTTTTCGTTAACAATCACTTTGAAATGTTATGAAGAAATATTGAATTCGTATAAGTAATGGAAAGCATATCAGTTATAGAAACGTGTCATAACATTACCCCCAAAGACGACCAGAGCAAGCAATAATATAACGCAACTGATTTTAGACCAAATGTTAATTTCAGTTACACCGGAACATTAAGTCTCTTCCAGAGATACACCGTAAAACGGTGTCATTTTACTGGATGTTATAATTATGCGAAGGCTCTCCTTATGTGATCTCTCTTTTCTATGGTGTTAACCATTCTATTGTACATTTACACATAGCAGCTCTTTCCACTACCTGCGGTTTAAATATACATATCCACAAACATACACAAAGTGATGAAGACGGTAACGAACAGTCTTCAATGGAGGTAAATCAAATATTAAAATTAATAAAAAAGAGTGCACGATCACTAATTAAATATAAATGGATTTTGTAGGGAACACGTAGTTGCGCTAAATAAATACAAAAAAAAAAAGCCTCCTCCAGATTCATTTTTCGAACAAGTGGAAACAGTTGAGGTAAGAGTAACCACAGCCTCAGGAACTACCCTTTTAGCGAGATTAAATGCATTTTCCGAATAACTTGTATTATCCCAGGCTTTTCCATTATCTTTCAATCTCCGTGCCTAGTTAATTACGCCGGTCTTACTGTGCGAGGAGCTCTGAGATACAATTCTGGAATATTCGTGAATGCTTGCGCGGTTTTAGTAACAAGTTAGTGTGTCTAGTGCATGCGACTTAACCTGCAAGCTGACAGGCATAAACGCAAGTAACTTCTTTCTTCTACGTATATACGCAAGCAGTTTTGATGAATTCTCAAAAAGCATGGCTAGTTGGAAATTGTGTGTTGAAAAACGACAGCCATTTTTGGTGATATGATTTGAGTAGTTACTGAAATTTGGTAGATACTTCAATACACTCAGTTAGATTGATATTATTTTAGTGGTCAAAAATAAATGGTGTACAGAAATATTAGAATATGTCCCCCGTCAAAAAATTAGCATGACGTTAAAAAATGCAACGTGCGTTTTAATGTTACTATTTGCATTCAAAATATGGTGGAACTAGCCTCAGAATTTATTAAGTAATGATATTAAATTAATATTTATGGTAACTTTATTTTGAAATATTGACGGCTAAAGAGATTATCATTATTATTTTAATAAGTGCAAACAATAATAACTTCCAGCAATGCATGTTGGTTTCAAATCGGTTTCATTGTAAAAAACATATTGACATAACACAAAGGACAACAAGACAACGAGTTTTATCAAGTTTTAAAAGCATTCTCTACTGAGTTATGCTTAGGATTCGTTAAGGCAGTTTCATGTATATTTTGCCAAAGCTGAGGTAACACTATATTATCAAATGGAACGCAATAAAACGTTTCGGTAGAAAAGTTACATTTATAGGATAATTGTCACCGTCAAGATTTTGAAAATAAATTTTCGGAATGAGAGACTTTTCATTAATTTAATAACAACCATTCTGTTTCTTCGAAAACTATTATAGTCTTGGATCCTTACTGAGAAATATGTTTTAATATAGAGTATCTTCGGTTCATGGGTCCAAAAGGTTCCTATATCAGCACATACAGAAATAAATGCATTGTTAACTAAAACCTCTGGAGTTGTGAAAATTGATCAGAATTCGAGGAAAGAAATTTAAACACATTTTTCATAAGTAAAATTTAGGAAATTTAAATAAAATTAAATATAAATATCATGCAGCAACAATCTTCAGTGAAACTTTACCTAATAGTATGACTAAAAAGTCTAATTTTAGACATTTATAAAATAAAAACAAAAATACTTTACATTGCAATTCCATATTAGAGTATATGAAACTGTAGCTGTGTGAAAATATAAAGTAAATTTTATAGCACCTTAACTTCAACATTTCTACAGGGAACCTGCGAATGATGTCATGGAATACATGTGTCACAAACTATGCAAATTACATTTCTTGTGCTTTTGTGATAATTCTGCAGATATTAGTCAAATAATCAGGCAATTAATTCTGATTGTAAAGTGATTTATATCATGGGCTGAGTGATCCATTTGGTTCTCAAACCGGTTCCCACATTTTAAAACGTATCGAGGAACGATTTTCAAGCTATCGTTAGTTCGAACTATTTACTATGAAAGCGTGTCGACCTAGCAATCACGGCCATCAAGTAACGTAGCTCATAACATTTCGCCGCAAAGAGCTGTTCATATCTCTCGGTCTAAACGCTATGATATGTTGCCTAATTCAAAAAGAGAGCAAAAATAATACAAATTTTAATCAAATACGTTAAAATGATTATGAATAGAAAGTACAGATAAAGTAAAATTCATATTATCAAACATCTTTATTTTAAAATTGTATAATTTACTTTAGATGAAGTAACGAACCCCTGAACAGGGTTTTAATGAATGGAAATCTGAACTCTGTGAAATTTTTATTTTTAAAATCTCATACTTCCCCTTATTAGGTAAATAATGTGTCTCATCATCGTAAAAATATTTGAAACTCCTGGGTGGAATTATAGCTAAAATATTGAAATTAATTGTGGCGTTGAGATCATAATAGCAATAAGAAGAAGAAAATAATTACTTCCGTGTAACACTCCCAGGTGAAACGATGCTTGAAAAAAAATATGTTTCTTGTCTGCTTGCTATGCAACCTTAATTATTGTTTTCACTTATTCTTGAGATTCATATGCCCGACATTTTGCGCATTTATACGATAAAGCTCGATGGCGTCGTGGCCTACAACTTCTGTACAGCAGCAAATTTTATTGTTTTAAAATCCAGTATACGATATCAATATAACAGTTTAAGAGACTCAAATTTCTAACCTTTCTGATAAGTTTTGATTTTTATGAATGTTCGCCAAATATTTCTTACGAAATCAAAACATTAGCATTCCAAGTGTAAGCAGATACAAGAATAAATTCCAACAGATTGGCCCAATAAATATAACACTTAAATTTTTATGCAAAAATTTATTTTAGTTAATAATATTGTTTTTCTCTCTCTTACTAAAATTGTCAGTATAGTACTGTCCAGTATCGACAAATTGTACCAAGACAATTATAACCAAAATACACTTCAAGGTCGAAGTGATGTGTTCTAAGAGTACTGTGCTTGCTGATTATGTCAAGGCTTCAGACCCACGAATCTCAAGATCTGAACACGAAAACTATAACCCCATATCGCACAAAACTATTGGCCCATGAATAAAGCTATACATCAAAACGCCCATACAACCTTACCAGGCATATCCGGGCTTCCCACTTTCACCCCAGCTACAACAGTTACAACAGCTACAACAGGGTCATAGATATACACGAGTGGCCAGAAGTGCCATTCTAAGCTCGTGGTCCGAACTGAAGAGGAAATGTTACATTGAACGGGATAAATGCTGGGGTGTAGTGGATCCGAAACGCCGTTCTGGCACTCTTTTCGGAAAACTTTATTTTATATTTTACAAGCATCACACGTTTCCAATAAATAATTAGTATTGCTTTCCAAATAAATTTTTGAAAGCACAATTACAGCATCCGATAATTTATACCGTTTTAAGAGCGTTGGCCTTGGAAGAACTTGTTATTTATAATTTTTACCATATATTGTTCAACTTGTAGACATTATCTGTGACTGCCTTTTCCTTGGTAAAAGTTTTTATAAAGCATGGTTTCTGCAAAATAACAAGTCAAAGTCAAGATGTTACAGTTTTTGTAATGTACAAATAAAATAAACCTAATATTTGCAGAAAATTTAAAAAGGGCAACTGAAAAATCTTCTCTTAATATATTTTAAGGCATGTTTAGTAAAAGTTATTTTATTAATGTTAAGGGGCAGCCACAAATAAAAATTTGCAAGAATTTCCTTATTTTCAGCAATTGTTTGTAATTGCAAAAACGTTTTCTTGTACAATTTTATAGCCGTCTTGAAGTACCTCTTGGCATCTTCTTCCAATGTGAATTATTTCGTGCGTGAGATGGTTTTCATTGTTTTGTACATTTCTGAAAAAGTAAAATTATGATTTCAACATATATTTATGCAAAAAGGGCGAGCTCAATTGTTATAATTTTTTTTGTGAGGAACGATTATTTACTGGTAATGTCTAAAAGTTGAAAAGAATGTGGTGCAAATAACACATTGTTTTCGTGGCCAACGCCCTTAATGCCCTGCAAGCTCTGTCTGGAAATAAGGATTTCTAGACAGACGGGATGAATTTCGTGATGACAAACTACCACCATGGCATGATTTTCAATACATTTGAAACTCAGACCTACTTATATTGTTGCAGTTGGCAATATTGCAGCACNCCCTTGCACAATATTTGTTCTCTGTTCTAGCGCCTGTCTGCCTACGAGAGTTGCACTTATTTTTCTAGCTCAGCAGCTGAGACTGTTGGCGAAAGTTATTTATTAACTGTTGCTGCTGAAGATTCACGGACGGGTCCGGGTTGTAAGCGACATTACCTGCTGAAACCACTCACCTGCAGAAGGACAGGCTGTCTTGGCAGTTGCAGACAACCAATCCAGGCTGCGATAAACGATAATTCTAACAAAAAAAAAAAACAATGTGACCTTGCCGAATATGCGAAGAAAGTGAGGATGGGCTATAACTCAATTACTTCTGACTGTACTTATTATCCATACTATCTACTTTTACGAATTAATGTTTCCTTTTTATCGAAAAACCGCTTTCATTGCTGATAACATCGTTGGGCAAAGCGGACGCAATTATTTATGCCGCTGGCTCAGCTGAGGAGTGTCCCACCTCTGAGATCATTGATTGGCTGTTGACGTTCGTAAATGGTACCCTGCTGACCAGTGATCTTGGCGCTGTCCGTATGAAAAGGAACGTAGCCAAGACACACGGCTAAGCTAGCGCTGTTCGTTTCTTGTTCGGTTCAGTTGCTTGGTTATTAAAGGTGAGTATAAAGCACAACATGTGTAAACAAATGATCTACGTCCATGCAAGATAAAAGCGTTGCAATATATTTATTTCATTATTTCAGTTTTCTCACTTAAATTATTAAATAACTATTGGTTCTCCCAAAACTCCCCTACTCCCGAAATCTACCATAAATGATCAAGTGTTTTGGGGCTGCTAAAAAGACGATTACACCCCTAGGTCGCTCTCCTTCAACTGGAAACCGATAGGTAGATCGACGAGTATTTCGCGAATTCATTCGGAGGGGAGGTAGACTCCAAACACTTGTTATTTTCTCCTACTTTCGTGACTGGACGAGAGATCTTTAGACACGGCCCGTTTAACTGTGAGTCGGTAAATAGAAGGCAGCAGTAGTGTGAGTGAGTGTTTAACTGTCCTGTGCAGAGGCCACACGTGATCACAGCAAACCAATAAGCAAACGATAATGTCTCGAGTGTGCAGAGGGTTGTCCAGCCTAGCTTGCCGCCGACTCGATTCGCGAAATACCCGTGGCTATGCCGATAGGCAGATGGGACAATCACTTGTGCAGTTCGGCGAAGGACATCGGAGTGGGTCGATGGTCGCCGTTAATCCACGCAGGCCATTCGCCACCGCGTCTGCTGTAAATATAGTCCGGGGATTGGCCGGCTACGTTAAGTCCCAGCACCCGAGCACAATGCCCGCTTGCCCGCCGGGCAGCCGTAGCTAGTTCCTCCTTTAAGTGTTGTCTATTCATCGCCGAGCAATAAAAATTTCCCCTCCCCGATTCGCTTGCGCTGGACGACGCAAGTAAATTAAAATTTCCGCGGATTCATACTCGCCATTTATACACTCGCGGGATATCGCATAGCGGTATATTGCAATCTCATAAAGCGCCGCCTTGGATTAAGGCGAAAAATGCTTTAATTCAAGTTCAGTCATATGGTTCATGTGCTGCATTTATGAACGTCCTAGGCATATCGAAGTAAAGTGCGTGGCAACCAAAGCAAAAAATTGTAAATAGCTAAGTTAAATCCGTGTTACAGGTCGCTAATATAACTTCTGGCCTCTAGACACGGGTTCGAATCCACGTATATGACGTGCGTGGTACGTATGCGCCGCCAAGGGCTATGATTATATATCACAAAGTGCCAATTCTTGAAACATAATATGAAGAACAGTATTTGAACTATTAAATAAAATTTTATGGAGTGAAATTTATTGATATCTAAATATTGATATCTGAATTCTGGAAACTACCATTTACAGCAGTTGTTGGTAGAGGTTGAAATTGTCCAAATGTTGCGAAAAATTAGGGATATAAACCAACCAATCTGTATAAATGCCCAAATAACTGCCTTAAAATAAATAAAATAATATTATCTACACCTTAGCAATTCCGAAAATCATATAACTTGAAAACTTAATTTTAACATAAATGTTTAACAGAAGCGTTATGAAAACAAAATTCGTATAAAATCAATAAAGTTATATTCTTTTTAACTTTTATTATAAGCTCCTGCGTACCATTTTCTTTAAATTTAAAAAAAAAAATATCTTTGCATTTTTAGTGGTTTAGTTATTTTTTTCGAAAAAGATAAAGACGAAAACGATACATTGTATCAACTACTGCCGTTTAATTCAAATATATTGTCAACTAGCGAACCGGTCTGGCTTCGCCCGGGTTCATTTGAGTTTTACAAATATAAACTAATAAATAAATTGGGAAAAGACAATTCATTTATGTGAAAACAGAATTATAAAAGTATACTATGTTGGCCTATGTTTTTAAATGATTACGGCAACCCAAAAGTAAGGAAATATTTTTTACCCGATAGCCAAAAAGTAGGGTATGGGTTTTGGAGTGTATCTGTACAACTATCGCGTAGTTACCACATTTCCGCTTTCCACATTCGATGTATGAAAATCAAAACGTGAGATTCATCAAGTTGTAGCTTTAGAAATTAGTGTACCTAGGTATTACTTTATGCGCTTGGCTGAAGGATCTTATTCGATCATCAAAGTTAAGCAACGTTCCCAGTGGCACACATTTGGATGAGTGACCGTTTAGTGGCATAACATCTGAACACTTCCGGGCTTCGGAGGGCACGTCAAATATTCGTTCCCGGTTGTCATCCATAGATATCAGTCGTTAAGCCATTTCAGAGGTCCTTGGGCGGTCTGATAAACTCCGACACCAGAGGAAAATAATATTTCGGCCACGTTCCCAGTCGTTGCAGAATTAGGTTTTGTTGTTATTCTGCAGGAACCGTAACATTTTCCGGGATAAAAAGTATCCTATGTCCTATTCCAGTACCTTAAGTACCTACATACCAAATTTCATCAAAATCTATTCAGCCGTTATGGAGATGAGTTCGATCACGTTCCCACCCGTTGGATAATGACGTTATGTGGTTATTCTAAAGTACCCGTACAATTTACCGAGATAAAAAGTATCCCATGTCCTATTCCAGGACCTAAAGTACCTACAAACCAAGTTTCATAAAAATCCGTTATGGAGCTGAGTGGTAACAAACTTACACACACGCACACACACACACAGACTTTCGCATTTATACACTGAATGCAAAAAAAACTGGTACACCTGCCTAATATCGTGTAGGGGCCCCGCGAGCACGCATAAGTGCCGCAAGCCGACGTAGCATGGACTCGACTAATGTCTGAAGGTATGCAGGAGGCATTGAAATGTACGCCAATTTGAGAAAGTGTTGCACGTCTGTCACGTTTAATGGCTCTCATCAGTCGTCATTTGTCCCGTTCATTCACGATATTTTTTCAGCCGTAGCGATGTCAAAGATTTGATGTTTTACCGGGTTTCCGATATTCACGGTACACTCGTGAAATGGTAGTAAGCGAAAATACAAATTTTATCGCTGCCTCGGAGATGCTATGTCCCACCTCTCGTGCGCTGACTATAACACAACTTTCAAACTCGCTTAAATCTTGATAACCTGCCATTGTAGCAGCAGTAACCGATCTAGCAACTTTTCCAGACGCTTGTTGTCTTATATAAGCGCTGCCGACCGTATCGCGTTACTCTGATTGGTTCCATGCCTGTGTTATTTGCATACGCTTGCCTATACCCGTTTTTTTTTTTTTTTTTTTTTTTTTTCTCTCTCTCTAGTGTAATATTGGTAGGATAAACGAAATCCTATTGAAAAATATTTTTTATTGTTCCAATTCTCTTCTTCATTTTGTGTTTCGGTAATTGCGCCCTGCAAAATTTTTCCACCCCCTTTAAATTTCGGTTCTATTAAACCGTCCAAATTTCTTCTCAGAATGAAAGAGATATATTTATTCAATAACACTTATTAATTAATATATAGAATACATGAAATGGTAATTTAAAATTCCAGACGGTTTATAACGTAGGAATAAAATATTTAATTTATGTAACTCAGTTAATAGTTGCAACCTACAGCAACATTAATCAACTAAAACATATTTGTACGCAACAACCCTATTAACACCACTATAAAATTTAATCACTTGGTACTTTACAATCCCATGGCAATTTTCCCTCAAAAAATTGACAAACGGGAAGAAAAATTGTTATGATTTTGTCACATGTATATTGTACCTTTTCCTTTGTAGTATTTTCTGTGTTACCACGATTTTGTACTTACACGTATCTATTAAGATAAAATTGCAAAAGAACAATTCTCACGTCTACAAATAAAATTGTTTTGAAACTATGTGTGAATATTATGTGCTAGACTGATAGCGTAGAGCCACTATTAATAATTATGTTATGATTTGTTAATCCAAGCCAACAAAATATCGTCACACGCATAACAATAAACATAGAAAACAAATTTTACAAGAAAACCATTATTTTATTTCTTTCCTTCAAAAGTGCAATATTTTAATTTTAATTTTTTTTAATCTGTTATTTTCAAAATACTGCCGTTACATTTTCAAGTCACATTTTTCAAGTGAAATATTTACGACTGGTCTATGAAAATATTAGCTAAATTATAGCAGTGTAACTTTAACTTCATTATTAATAATGTGCCCTTCAACCACGTTATTCCAACCAGTTCACATAAAACCATTTTATTTTGTAAATTGAGTGTGACCACGAGAATTGCTTTGCTGCCGCAGAGTGCTTGCAAACTGCCCAACGCGGCTGCAACTTTAAAGTGGGCACGGTTTGTTTTAATTTGTGGAACTGCAATTTGTCATACTTGACCTATATTCAACATTCCACATCTGTTTACATTTCGACCACTTCCTATTCTGTTTCGAACCACGGCACAGTTAAGTTTTAATACGATTTATCGTTTTTAATGTTAAAGATATTTTTAAAAAACTTCAAGCCGGTACTGAACGATTTTCTACAGCTGGTAACTAGGGAGCCAGAAAGTATTTCCCTTGTTTATTCGATAACAAACTAGACTCCACAATCCTTGCGTACTTCAGCCTCGGTTGCTCCTTCATTTTCAAACGAAACCAGGTAGCTCGGGGTTCGGTCCTTTTCAGCCTTCTTTCCGAAGAAAATAGAGGCTTACTTGATCGCTTTCGTGCCTGTGTATCTGTGTGCCTGTGTGTGTATGTGTGTCTATGAGTCTGTGCGTTTATATATACCCCCGTCATTAATTATTGAACGCGTGAACATAATTTCACCAAACAGGGTACACATATAAAAAACNGTTTATATATACCCCCGTCATTAATTATTGAACGCGTGAACATAATTTCACCAAACAGGGTACACATATAAAAAACTAAGTAAGGACACATGACTTTTATAGTTTTCAACCACGCCGGGCACGTACTTTCAAAATGGCTGCCACTNAAAAAACTAAGTAAGGACACATGACTTTTATAGTTTTCAACCACGCCGGGCACGTACTTTCAAAATGGCTGCCACTTAAATATTTAGGGTGATATATCATATCTCGGAAACCATCCAACTGATTTGAACCTAATTTTGTATGCACGGTGCAAGGTGTAAGCATTGAATTCATAGGTGAACATTATTGTTGCTCCACTATTTTGAAATATAACGGCACATGAAAAAATAAAGCTTTTACGTTATATCTCTAAAACTGATCAACCAATTTTCGCTTAATTTGGCATGTAAGTAATACTTCCACATGCCAGGGTAATAAAAGTAGTTGAACATTATTTGACACTTATTTTCAAAATGGCCACTATACAAATATTTGAGGTTTATTTTGTATAACTACCACACGGTTTGACTAATTGTAACCAAATGTTGTACGCTGACAGTATCTATTACAAGCATCGTTAAAGTCAAACAACAACTACTTTTTTAAGTCACTTTGTAAGCTATCACTAAATAAATTAACAAAGATGTTGTGTAATAGCTAGGGAAACAATTGACAGATTCCTACCAAATGTGGTAAACAAGTAGGGCCTAGTAATACTACAGTTCATTTGTACAAATACATATGTTTCAAGTACTACATGAACTTATTTTCAAAATTNTAGGGCCTAGTAATACTACAGTTCATTTGTACAAATACATATGTTTCAAGTACTACATGAACTTATTTTCAAAATTTTGGCCATGCAGGTATTTTAATTTTATATGTTAAATTGTCGAAACAATGTATTTAATTTCAAGGAAGTTTCTATGTTTGTTGCGTATATTACAACCATCAAATGTGTCCGCAAAAAGCGTCTTTTTTTCCGATATTTTGTAAAATCGTATCACGTGGAAAATTTAAATATAACCAATATCGCCAAAATAAACAACCGANTTTTTTCCGATATTTTGTAAAATCGTATCACGTGGAAAATTTAAATATAACCAATATCGCCAAAATAAACAACCGATTTCTACTAAATTTGGCAAACAATTAGCATCGTAGTAATCCACGTAATCTGATAAACTTTGAGTGGTTGAGACACACATATTTTCAAAATGACGGGCATATAACATTTTTAGCTCAGAATGCTTTATCTACGAAACTAGAAAACGAATTTCAACTTAACTTTGTGTGCTGCCAGTATCTATTACAGTCATCAAATTTGTCTATTCAAAGCCGCATTTCTCCGCCATTTTATAAGATAGCCCCACACGAAGTAATACAGTTTTTATGTCGTCTCCCGGGAAACAATAAACCGATTTCTTTCAAATTTCGCGAAGAAGTTGTACTCTGATAGGCAATATTAATTTAATGTTTTAGGTTTATACGTCTATTATTCTCTGAATAGCGCTAATACACACTTTTTTAGCTTGGTGTGCTATATCTACGAAAGTATGTAATAAATGCAAATTTTACTTTGTATATTGTGTCTGTGGCAATTATGGAACGTGCTAATACATAAACAGTTTGTCCACCATTTATGAAGATCGTCACATATACAATGGGTTTTTTGTGCCATATCTCGAGGACCAATAAACCGATTCATAAAAAAAATTTCACGCAAGTATTGATACAGTAGGGTGTGTAAATTATTATGTGTTATGAGTGGCAGGCGTGTTTTAATAGGGTTTATAAATATAATTAAGATTAATGTGTTGTATCTATGAAACGTTAAGACAAACCAAATTTTTTATGCAAGCGGTAATAGTTAGAAGCATTAATTATGCATACATATATCCTCTATTGCCAGATTTTTTGTAAAGTAGTGTCAGGTGAGCAAAATAAACATTTTTTCATGTTTCTGGAAAAATTCAACTAATTTCCACATAATTTTGCACGCCTACAGAAGGCCATGTATAGTTACATGATTTAACTAGTGTATGACACCATTTTTTAAAATTATATGTTACGCATATCCATTTAACAATTTTACCAAATTTAACTACACTTTTTAGTGGCGACAGTATATTTTTGCCTCATAGTATAAATAAAATTCAAAGGTAGTTATGTAAGGTAGCACAGATGAAGAAAATAAGGTTTTTATGCTTTATCTTGTGTACCAATCAACCGATTTCCACCAAATTTTTCACACAAGTAGCGTTATAGTAGGCCATTAAAACTTATGTGTTTAAGTGGTTCAGACACTTGTTTACAAAATGATGGACATGTAAAAATTTCAGTTTAGTGAATCCTATCATTCGAAATATTGGACTCGTCATTTTATCTGAAGTTGATACTCCAAATACTACCTCCGTAATGCAGTGGATTGCAAATTAGCTTAATTTTACGAGTTTTTCTGAATTCTAATCCCTGGTAAGTCACTCGTGTATTTTAATTGTCTTGGTACTGTTTTACAAGTTTCTGGTTTCATCACTATTTATATTGCTGTCAATGAGAAGATAACAACTACCTACCATCTAGACTTCTAATTTATTTGCACCCATGTAGAGGAAAGTGGGCTCATAAGTAGGGTCAGTGACTTTTCGCGTAAAAATTGGAGCACACAAAAGATTTCAATACTATATACACACCTCAGCTGTTGTTATACCANAGTGACTTTTCGCGTAAAAATTGGAGCACACAAAAGATTTCAATACTATATACACACCTCAGCTGTTGTTATACCACCATTGACTGCTGGCGCCGTGTCCGTCTTTGACCAAGCCACTCAGGACTATGAAACTCCGACACTAAACCTTCGTGATTCGTTCGCAAACGGTTAACACGGCCAGAACATTTTTTAGTCAATCAAAGAAGCTGGACGACCCTACAGTGCTTTGGGCTGTATCTTGTCTAGAAATATTTTCGCGAAATATCACTGCCTCTACTCATAAGTTATCAAACTTCGTGTTTTATTGAAATGTTGATATTGAATCAGGTTGTAAAGACCATGTCTAACATGGTGCGATCAAATTGAAACACATGTTGATATGTACACGAGGTTGAAATTAAATTTTTTATTAAATTAAATCGCGAAATTTTCGAGTCTGTACTGGTAAGAGGCACATTTTTAAAGAAAGGTCCTTGAAATTACAGGAAAACTGTATAAAGTAAATAGGATTGATTATGGCAAAAAATATTTTAATGTCTACTTTACATTTTTACATATTCACCATTAACTTCCATTCACTTCTAGTAGCGTGTCACCAAGTTTCCTTATCCCACTGTCAAAGACGTCTGCCGCCTGTGTCAAGAAACATTGATTAAAACTGTTCTTGAGTTCATCATCGTCTGTATATTGTTGAAATGCAAGCCATTTCTTTAAATCCATAAAGAGATGATAGTAGCTTGGTGCCTGTTCGAAGCTACAGGGAGGAGGGTCAAAAACTTTCCAGGGAATTTTCCGCAGCATCTCACCAGTTCAGCCTGCTGTGCGTTGTCGAGCATTATCGCGCATAACATTTGACCAGCCAACTTCACAAATTTTCCAGTGAATCTCAGCTACACTATTGTTTTTGGCTAACAAAAACAGGATCACAGCATGAATTTCACAGTTGGCCGNAACAAAAACAGGATCACAGCATGAATTTCACAGTTGGCCGACACAACAGAACTACTTCCACCACGTTTCCCGGGCGAAACTTACTCGAGTAAATACCCATCGCCAGCCATTTTCTGAGTTCACGCACGCTCTTACTAGTGCCACCACGTTTCCCGGGTGACACATACTCCAGTAAATACCCATCGCCAGCCATTTTCCGAGTTCACACACGCCCATACTAGTGCCACCACCTTTCCCGGGCGACATATACTCGAGTGAATACCCATCGCCAGCCATTTTTTGAGTTGACACACGCCCATACTAGTGCGACCACGTTTCCCAGGCGATACATACTCGAGTAAATACCCGTCGCCAGCCATTTCCTGAGTTCACACACGGCCATACTAGTGCCACGACGTTTCCCGGGCGATACATATTCGAGTAAATACCCATTGCCAGCCATTTTCCGAGTTCACAGACGACCATACTAGTGCCACCACGTTTCCCGGGCGACACATACTCCAGTTAATACCCATCGCCAGCCAGTTTCCGAGTTCACACACGCCCATACTAGTGCCACCACGTTTCCCGGGCGACACATACTCCAGTTAATACCCATCGCCAGCCAGTTTCCGAGTTCACACACGCCCATACTAGTGCCACCACGTTTCCCGGGCGACACATACTCCAGTTAATACCCATCGCCAGCCAGTTTCCGAGTTCACACACGCCCATACTAGTGCCACCACGTTTCCCGGGCGACACATACTCCAGTTAATACCCATCGCCAGCCAGTTTCCGAGTTCACACACGCCCATACTAGTGCCATATTATGTAGTGTGACTCATCGTTCTAGGCAACCTTCCATTGCTCTACATAACATTGACGGTTTTGTTTGAACCACTATTCTAGAGTGACCAAATTTTCCAATGCACGAAGCAGGACACTTGTCAGAATAATGTGATTATAATATTTAAAAAATGTGGGATTAACTTCTAGTCATGATAGTTATGTAAATACTAGAAAATGAGATTGAAAAATTTAAAATTGTGTACCCAATAGTTTTATGGATCTAAACAAAAAACATTACATTTTTAAGTTAACGAACACAAGAATATTCTTCTAACATTTGTCTTTCTTTGACATACATATTTTTCAACTTGAATCAATGAAAATTGAAAAAGTGTTCGTTTTTAAAATCAGTGTAGCCTAATTTGAAAACACAAATAGAACATCTTAGCACTCTGCTGTATTTCAAAATGAAAAACTTGTAATAATGCCATTTAATACGGCACTATAGAAAGAAACAAAATTACATAAATTTCCTGTGTTTGTTTTATGTTGAACCAGGACTTTTCGTAGGACGCTTGGATAAAGAAGTACATTCCATTAATTTATTTGCCCTATCGCATCCTGCAGGGTTACGCTTAAGGAAAAATAGGACCGTCCTGCAAAAAGCAGGACGTCTGGTTACCCGACAGTAAAAACGACATATGGGATTGGTGCGTGTGATGGGTGGCTTCCTGGCAGAAGCACGGCAATGAATACAAAGTGCTTTCACATCCTAAAGGAAAGTGCACACTCTTGCCTGTGTACGTGAGCAGTGACTGAGCTCTTCTGCCGTCCTTGACTTGGCTGTCTGAAGAGACAGAGCAGATAACTATGGACAAAAAAAATACTAATGTTGTGCCAACAGTATTAATGTCACAAGTACAATAAATTTTTGTTATATGTGGACCGTCACGACTCTCGCGTTGGAAGTAGTTAATTTTTAATTGTAGTTGTTCATTACATTTTATTCGCTGGAGCTCTGACGGGTCATTTGGCTTTATATTTTCTATATATACTATTAATTAAATATTTTAATGTGTTATTTTTATATAAAGGAGGCTTTACTGAGATCATAAGTCTGCTCTCCTTTTTCATAATTCCTCTCATTCACGAGTCGAGTCAAATGATAGGCTTTAATTGAATATATAAATTATAATTGTTTCAAATCATCGTAATCTTGTTGTAATTTGCATTTGATATTTTTTTTAATATGCTATAGTCAACAGAGCAATTCATTCATTTTCATAACGTTTTGCATTACGTTTTATTAACTTTTAAATGTTTTGTGTGGATCTGGAAGAAAATTATACAGGAGATTAGAGATTTAGTAATTGCCAAGTTGTTTGTAGCAAATCTTTAAGGTACTGTCTGCCATCATGTACATTTATTTGGCAAATGTAAACGTCTATTCGAGATTTTGTTAGTTAATTATTTGTGCGTTGGCACAACTGTGTGCTGCGAAAGGTTCCCGACTCGCTGGTCTGCTGGCTGTAGATGACGTCATCATGCGCTGATTGTGCGAACAGGGTTCCAACATTTTGCTGACCAGCGAAGCCATTTAACGGGCGTGTGCGGCTGCCATTGTTTTGCGTCTGTTTTCTTAAAATAATCTATGCGGGAGAGTTTAAGGGTTTGTACACTATCTCAATAGTGTCCAAGTGGACAAGTGTACTGGGAGCAATGTGTTTTCGGGTGACTTTTGGCCGAATAGCGTACGTGGTTCTATGAAGATTAAAATAATAACTAAAGCCCCGGGAATACCGCGAATTAATTTCAGAACAGGCCATGCTTAATAAAATGTGCTTTTGATTGTCTATTAAGTAGATCACTGTCTGCTAGACATTGATTGGACGACTTTGAGTCGATAATGAGTACGCACGAACAGTACAGCAAGACTACCGCGCTACCCAGTACGGAGTGAAACTGGAGCAATAGCTAATATACAGCTGACTTAGTCATGAGGTTACAAGGAATGTTGCAAAATGAATCCACGAAATATCCGGGCATTTAATCACGGTTCCTAACTGCTGTGCACCTACTTTTCGGCGAATTAGTGTTTCTCAGTTATTAAAATAACGTAAGACAATATAAACTTAAATATTCTGCGTTGTTAGATGGAAACAGTGTGGTTTTCGCGAGCAGGGGCAAATTTTATATTTTCTGTTTTCTTATTTGTATGCATGCTACAATATTACAGCACCCGAGTTGCCATGTAAACTGAGACGGCGGAGTGGTACAAAATACATTTGTGAGTGCACCCATGGCAGATATTATGCCTGCGTTATTTTATTGTACTTTCCCGGCATTCGCAGACAGAGGCGTCGTTTATCTAACCGCGATTCTTCCACACTAGTGGAAATTCATTGAAGAACGCCTAATTAATATCGCCCAGTCCAGACGGGTTTCACTACGCAAACTGTTCTTGTTTAGAGCTCTCTCTGATCGTAAGTGGAAGGGCACAACACGCCTGCACCGGTCTGCCGCCATTATACCAAGTGTCTGAACGCAGGTCGTCTGGAGGATGACGGCGAGTAGCAATTGAGAAGTTGGCGATTCCGAGCATTGCAATATTTCGGGACTAAGAGAGGGTGGCGAGCCATTCCGCAGGATTTCCACTCCTCGCATGGGGAACGACGTGTAAGTTGCCCATATGTGGTGAAGACGGGTGACAGAGGATTCCCACAGCCGCCTAACCCAACTAGTGCCACCTCGCTACACTGGTGAGCGGCTGGACAGAAGGATCGTTCAGGTCGCCCCACAGATGGGAGGAGTCTGCAGAAGAGAGGAGTCCGCAGAGGGGAGGAGTCTGCAAAAGAGAGGAGTTCGCAGAGGGGAGGAGTATGCAGAAGAGAAGAGTATGGGGAAGAGAAGAGTATGGGGAAGAGAAGAGTCCGCAGAGGGGAGGAGTTTGCAGAAGAGAGGAGTCTGCAGAAGAGAGGAGTCTGCAGAAGAGAGGAGTCTGCAGAAGAGAGGAGTTCGCAGAGCGAAGGAGTATGCATAAGAGAGGAGTCCACAGAGGGGAGGAGTACATAACAGCAACAGCAAGTGCAATCAGAGCCACAGTGGCCACCCAAGCGTCTGCACGAATCTTAAACTATCGATCGTTTGAGGTATGTTTAAGTTCTCGTTTTCCTTTAGCATGTTCAGCGCTGACACCTGCTCATCGTCATGAACGTCTCCGGTGGTGTCGGAAGAGAGTGTGTTGGAGAGGCGAAAGGAGAACATTCGTGTTCAGTGACGAGAGTCGTTTCTTCCTTGGACATAGTGTTGGCCGTGTTCACATTCATAGACTTGCGGTTGAGCGGAACGATCCATCGTGAATTCGCACTCGTCATACGGGATCCGATCCACGCCTGTGATTAAGGCATGGCGATCCATAAGCTACACATCCCTATCACCACTGGTATTAATTCAGGCAGGCAGGACGAGTGCATCGTACATCTTTGACATTGTAATTCCTGTTCCCCAAACATATCTTGACACCATGCATGAATCAATCTTCCAGCACGATACCGCGCGTCGCTAGGATAAAACAGCGGGCTCTATAATATGTATGTATGCTACCCTGGCACGTTATAACTCCGGATCTCAGCCCCATCGAGCATATGTGGGACAAAATAGTACGGCGCCCGATATCCAGCCCAGTCCTGGCAACGACAATTGCCCCGGCGAGAGTGGGATACTCCAGAGAGACATGCATTATTTGTAGGACTCGTTACATGCTAGAGTTTCTGCGTGCATATCTGTTCGAAGAGGTTGCACTCCTTATTAAGACGTCTGCTGTATGTGTTGTATTTAATGTTCTGCATTTCACATGGATTTTATGTTTAGATCAGTCCAACATACCACCTACATATTCTTTTGTATCAACTTTGGAGCCGATACGTGTATTCCAGTGGGGTGTTAAACGCATTTCCACCAGCGTATACTGTTTACTGCAACTGCTGTAAACACACAAGAAAATTTTTTTAACGAAAATGAATTTAGCTAAACAAGACTTAACTGATATAAATAATGAGACTACTTTATATGGGTGCAAAACCACTTTTTTGAAGTTCCTAAAAGCTTAGTTCGGAAGTAGGCCTTGACATCTAATTGAAAGCAATATCATTATATATATAACCAGATATATCTGCATAGAGTGAGACAATTACAAATACACACGTGCGTTACCCGGTACCCGTACTCGGAAATACCCGCACCAACAGCCAGCGTGCAACCAACTGCTCTACGGAGGTAGGATTCGGAGCATCAACTTCAGACGTAATCGGTGTAATGTTATTGCGACGCTAGCGCTCGTTGCGCTAGACGTCTTAAGTACTCTCGACTCTACGAGGTTCCTTGCTCTGCTCCGTGCCCGGCTCGGCTCCCCTCCTTTTTCCTCCCCTGTCTCCCTTTCTGATTTCCCCTCCTTCTGTGCATCACCATTTTGTTGTTAACGGGGCAAGTTAGTACAAGTGGTTGCACTACTTGCGCGCCATCTATTCCACGCCCGATCGTTACCCGCAGGAGTGTCTGAGGAGCATCATCATGTTTTAAAATTATAATTTAGCCGACCGTAGGACATTAGCACTGATGAGGCACTTTTTAATTTACTTCGTTGCCTGAGAAGACGATGCGGTTTAGAAGCATGAAACGGTTAGTCGTGGGCATGTAGAGAGTTTGTGTTTTTTCTAAATTGTGGTTTCTGTTGCCAGCCCAAATTTGGTTTCGGTTTGAACTAAAATTCTAGCTTGCTGTGAGTTCCAATTGTTTAAGGTGTCATGTTTTGTGTTTTTGGTGCCCAAAATTTTTTCCACTTTTCGCCCACGATTTACGCGTTGGGTGTACTTTATAAATTAATTTTAAATGTAGAATTAATTTTGCTATTCTTATCACTGGAGACTTGATGGGTCATTTGACTGCCTCTACCAATAATTTAATTTTTATGTAAATTTTGTTTAAGGTTTTAATGTGTGTGTTTTACGAAAGGGGGTTTTACTGGACTTGTAAGCTGCCCTCCTTTTTTTCTAATTGCTCAAAGTTAATACTCTAGTCCACGTATTTTGTGTTTTTTTAACTTTAAGGTTTTCAATTTATTGTATTTAAGTATAATTTTTGATCATGTTTTAATTATCATCAATTCGTCTGAGCAATTTTGTGATGTATCTCTTACGTTTATAATTTCTTTGTCAAACATTCATTATTGTAAAATTTTAGATTTTTAAAATGTGTAAGAAAGTCAGCTTGAATGAATTTTAAGATTATAAGATCCCTCTATTTGGTGCTACCCGTAATTGTAAACATATTGTATCAAAATACAAGCTTTAAAACATGTTGATCGTTTCAAATTTTCTGTGTACTTGCACATTAAGAATAGTGGTGTTTATTAACCTGTAAAGTTTACATGACCCTCATCTTGGAAATCAGTGTCTAATTCACTTAAATCATGAAACTTTACATGGCCTATGAAAGCGCTACTTGTGTGAAGAATTTGGTGGAAATCTGTTGATTGGTCTCTGAGATATGGCATGAAAACTTTATTTCATGAGTGGTATACCAGATGTATTAACCACTTGAAATATCCCATGAGTCAAAGCCAAAGAAACGATCCGTAATTCCATGAGCAAAAGGTAACAACGCCACAAACAATACCACAAAAGCGGCTTTTATTTATAACAATAATCAAAACATTTCCTTATGACTTGAACAAATGAACCATCTTGTTGCAACTCTTGCTGCAGTGANATTTATAACAATAATCAAAACATTTCCTTATGACTTGAACAAATGAACCATCTTGTTGCAACTCTTGCTGCAGTGATGAGGTACATATTTTGATGTGAAACGACTTCGCAAAATTACATTCAGCTAAAATGTGAAGAAAAAAAATTATTTTTGGGTACAAGCAAAGTAAAATCATTATATAATTTCACTTAAATTGCGAAAAAATTATTAATTATGTTTAAGTCATGTTTAGGCTTCAAACTACACGCTTATTGCGGCAAGAGTATATTGTATAACTTATAATTGTGTTTGAACATTCTTATACGTATAGTTTCATAGCAGATGAAGAAGACACTTTCTAGAGATGGTACATCCATCATTAAACGTCTCAGTTTGGCTATATTCAATATTTTATTTAATAGTTTACCAAAAGGAGTTATTTTTACATTAATTTCTTCATTTTCTTCATAAATATTTTATATGAATTTTTNTTTAATAGTTTACCAAAAGGAGTTATTTTTACATTAATTTCTTCATTTTCTTCATAAATATTTTATATGAATTTTACCTGAATTTTTACATTTACATTTCGTGTTTTTCGCAAAACTATTTTTAACTTCACCCGTCTTGCATACCTGTTATCGCAGGTGTTTTACCGATGAGGTATGTTTACATGGAACAAATGACTGGCCATTATCAACCGTCTCACTGTGACACAAAGTTGGAGGCATTGTTTCTNACCTGTTATCGCAGGTGTTTTACCGATGAGGTATGTTCACATGGAACAAATGACTGGCCATTATCAACCGTCTCACCATGACACAAAGTTGGAGGCATTGTTTGTTTGTTTTTTGTAATGCGTTCATTATGTCACCTGAAGATGGGAACAGTTCGCACTTCCCGAAACGTCGTAACTAACTGTTGTCTGCGTTATCTCACATTTCCTTTCTTGTTGGTCACGTTTGTAATTCAGATGTCGTTATTTTTCTTTCTTTGCTTTTCATAATTTTATGCATTTATTTTTTCATTCTATTCTGCGTCCTGTTGTGATTATCTTTCTGTGGGTAATGGCACAGTTCACCCATGTATGCTATACTTAGGTACCGGCCCGAACACCAAAATAGCAAAAATTTGGTTTCTTGTTCTATAAATCCTATTGTGTTGATTTTCATCATCAATTCTATTAAAATCTGTTTGCAGTTCAATTTTTCATCTGCCAATAAACGTCTAATCAATAGAGACCTGAAGAATTCGTGGATTCATTTTGTGACAGACTAGAATTCAAAACACAAGCGTTTATATAACTTTGGCCATCGGTTCACACGGTGTTTGACACCTTCTGGAGAACGGTGTCCAATTGTCACCTTCCACTGTGATGGCAGACAACCAATGTGCCGTTGACATCGGCATATGTGTACACGAGACTGTAGAGTCTAGCCTGCAGGTCATTGAACTCGCGAATTTTTCAGGTATCTACTAATCAATAAGAATAATAGAATAATTAAAAATTACTGTGAAGGTGAGCCACATACAGTTACAGCATGTGTAAACAGCAGGACCTCACATGCTTCACCTAACAAACTTTGCCGTCGCGCTGTGGAAAGTAAAACTTCTTTACCTTTTAGATCATGATGCAGGACTTTTGAACTACGTACCCTTTGTTTATATTATTCGAGAAGTTCGTAGTGCAAGTGAACCTGTATCAAGGCTGACAACAATGATGAATCACTTCGTGCAACATGTAGTGCCACTACGATAATAAGTATCTTAATCTGTTATATGTATTTAAACATTTTAAATCATTCAGCGTCTTGCAAATAAATATTGTTTTCAATACATTCTTGTTTTAAAAACTAGAAAAAATTTGTTTATTTATACGCGGGGGCATTTGGTAGGTTAATCAGGACTATGGATATATAAATGTTCTAATTGCCTTGCTTATATGATCATATTTCAAGTGGATTTGTATAACCTAAAATGGTTGGGCTAGTTTTAATTTTTGAACATGCATTGATACGAGAAAAAATAACACTTTTATATGTCAATAATATGACTAAAAGAATTATCACTCTACGAAAACAGCATTAGAGCTTTATATGTATTTTTAATTATTTTAATAATTGGTTTCTAGTATAGAACACACTTAGTAAACACTTCAATATTTTACATAATTTTTAACTTGAAATTTTGTATATTTTGTAGTATGTGGATAATCCAAAATTTTTAATTATTTTTTTAAGAAAAGATTATTACAACACTACATTTTATCACTCCAACTTGCAGTCCAAGTTAACGATTTCATAACCTAATTACCTAAAATAACAATTTTTCTCAATATCTTTTAACGTTATAAATAAATGAATAGTCCGTTATTAAAAAAAATAATGTTATAATGTGCCGTTGTGTTTTCTGGCACTTTCTATAAGATGGAGTGTGAGTGTAATGTCCCACACGTTCATAGATTATTTTATGCACTAACATACTTTACTGAATCAATAATTTCATTAAAGAAATTAACTTATTTTTAAGTTTTTACCCCGCATATTAATCATATTTATATGTCACTTTTTCACTTATGCAGGACTATAATTTTGCAGCTATATCTAGCACTCTACTTGTTTAAAAAAATCAACTGAAATATCATATTTTAAAACTAATTCTCTATCTTTAGTATGTATGCAAATAAACCAGTTGACTTAAACTATCATATACCATGTGAAAATATTTCTGCTACGTGTCTCGGGAGAGACTAAATATTTGTAATTTTCGAAAAGTGTCAAAACTCATAGAAAACGTATATTACAAGCGATATTTTCAATTAAACAATTTAATCACAAGTGATGGTTTTTCTACGTTCATGCTATTAAATAGAGTATTTGAAAAACAAATTGAAAAGAGTAACACGTCAACTATCCAAAACGATAAAGGTGATGCATTTTTATGAAGAGGGGAAGTAATCTATTCTGACTAAATTACTCCCAATTTTGCCCCAGCGCCGGCTATTGGAGACCACCCTAACAACCAATCGTTTATTCACTAACTAGCGTGTGTTTGTCACACATATTTGTTTCACTGTTATTTAAATTTCCTTTCATTTTACATATGTTTTAAATGTTCAGTAGTTAAACTGGCGCCACTCGTTTATCTCGAACATCTCACTGAGATCGCAGAAACATTTAGTACTTATTATTTGTGTATTTAAAAAAATGCTATGTCATAAAGTCACATTTCCCTGTTACACATTAACTCCGCTTACGATAATATTTTAACTACATATTCCTTTGTTTGCCTTATGAACCTGTAATGTGTCACCCGGTCGTATTAATTATTAAAAGCAACGGCTGCTGCTCATTTGGAAAAACGCAGATATTTCTAAGTTCTTTGAATCACTCTCACCGGAATCGTAAATTACGATTAAACAGCCAGAGCTAGGACGAAATACATTTCTGTGGAGTAAATCTTGGAGTAAAGAGCAGCGTGAAGCAACGGTTGAAGACTAGTTCAAAGACGACGGAAACAAGAGCGGGGAGTTAATTATGCTGTCTGCAGAGCGCAATAAATGGTCCAGACGGGACGAGCTGTTTCATCTTGTTGATGAGTCAGGTTTTTTCACTGGACGTCTGATAACGCGGATAAACTCGCAGTGAATCCCATGTAAAGAGAAGAACTCGTTAAATATACAAACATCTCTTTAATTATAAAAGGAAAATACTTTCAATTCTAAAATTCGCATGCACAAAATGTTTTTGAGCTGTCCCCGCGTTCATAATCTAAGATCTCTGAGTAAACCCTAAAGGTGATAAATGCCCAGTTCGCTTTCACACATACTTTCCCGCCGCTATAAAACTTGTAAGGATATAGCAAAAATGTTGTAAATTTACACAATTTAATAGTGTATAACAATAATATTTTATTTATTAGCTTAAGAAAACAAAATGAATCATGAAAGCAGCGAAACTACGGGAATATAAAAATATATGTTCTTCAAGGGGTACAAGGCGTTGGCCTTTATTTCTGATAATACAAAACATATAGAATCCCAATAGACTTATATGCACTACTCAGATTCAGTGTTAAAAATATGACCGAAAAAATTAATTTTTACAGGGAGGTAGTTTATATAAGAGGTGTAATTTGCAGTATAGCAAGCACCGATTTCGTACCAAGGATTTGCATTCTAAACCGAGAATTCACTGGCGTGTTAGGTTTAACGCCAAGAATATCGCATGATTTTATAAAATAAATTTGTTGGGGATAAGTAAATCTGTTAAAAGAGATTCGGTACTGAATACACCATATTATCAGACGCGGCCACTCTTAACTGGGCGCCGGCGACGTTTAGGAATCTTTTCCGCAGCAAGAAAATAACCCACATCTTCAGGGTGCATGATGTGAAAATTAACCAATTTGCCCGCTTGCCCACCTTGTGAGACAAATAGCTAGGAGGTACCGAGACAAGAGCGTTTGCGAGATTAATGGTACTTCACCCCTTCATATACCTGTTACACGAAGGCGTGATCCTAAAATGGCAGGAATCATCTATTTTCCTTTGTGAATAGCCTCTATATAAAGGTGATGTTTAGCAAGAGGTTGATGGCCTACGAACTTATTGTGCATACCACGTCACGGTAATTTTCGCTCTGTGCGAGACAAACTGTGCGGCAAGGATTCAATTTTCCTTCAGGACGTATATTTTAATGTATCCCAAATAAGTTGTAAATAGTGGTTATAAATTATTAAGTTTTCCTTGACTCTTTTCTGGAATAAAATAGATTTTTAAAATTTTAATTACTTGAATTAAAGAAAAAAAATGTATAAGACCTCAACATCCGCCGGCCAGTTGCAAAACTCTTTAAATTCATTTTGTGGCAATGAGTAGGTATCCGTTCAATATTATTCTCTACATGGCCCATCAAGAGCCAAATGTATAAAATTGGTGCAAAAATGCCTCTATCCTATATTAAATTGACCTCGAAATGTCACCACAGAAGCAGAACTGTGTTCAAATATACGCCGTTATTGANAAAAATGCCTCTATCCTATATTAAATTGACCTCGAAATGTCACCACAGAAGCAGAACTGTGTGCAAATATACGCCGTTATTGAAGCAAAATAATTCGCATCTATACCTTTGACAGTGCTGCAAAACTGGTTACACCCACAGAAGAAGTGTACTTACACAATCATTACAGTATTGAAACATAGTAAATCCACATTAAAACAGATGCACGCCCTGGATTATCCAAAATATATTGCAGAGTTTTTTCTTGTGCCTGTTAAATAATTGGCGAGAAACAAAAACTTTTTTGTTATCCTGGGTTATTTTCAAAGATTGAACGATGCGTGTTCATGGAAATTGGTATGTGCTNAAGCAAAATAATTCGCATCTATACCTTTGACAGTGCTGCAAAACTGGTTACACCCACAGAAGAAGTGTACTTACATAATCATTACAGTATTGAAACATAGTAAATCCACATTAAAACAGATGCACGCCCTGGATTATCCAAAATATATTGCACAGTTTTTTCTTGTGCCTGTTAAATAATTGGCGATAAACAAAAACTTTTTTGTTATCCTGGGTTATTTTCAAAGATTGAACGATGCGTGTTCATGGAAATTGGTATGTGCTGAAATAATCGGCTTATAGATTACTTCTGAGCACTGTGCGCAAGATAAGTCGCTTTGTAGTTTCATTTGAGTTTAAACGTTAAATAACGGACTTAAATTGTATAAGAATGTGAGCGATGATGGAACTAGCGGCCACTGTGTAGGACATGTTTCATATTACGTAAAATCAGATGCTGACAACGAGCTGCGTGCGTAAAGAACATTCGCGTTCTGCTTTAACGTAGACAGAATAATCCTCATTACATCCGTTATTTAATTTCCTACTTTTGTGTTACAGTAAACAGATACTGTGCGAATAAATATTGTCCGGGGAGTTGCCTATTATCGCAGTGTTCAAGTAATTTTTGGTTAATTTTAAAAGCCCGTTTTTTTTGTATGTAGTATGTAATTAAATAAGCGGACTGACTGGATTGAAAGACTATCTTTCTCTGGCAGTATTTATAATATTTGTATTTACTTTATTCGTTACCTCAAATTCAATACAGTTTTCAACCTCTACCAAATCGCCAGCATCTTAAAACTAAACTCTGAATATTACACTTGTTTCTTTAATATTTGTTTATTATGTACTAATATGCACCAAAACGTTCCATCTGGATGACTCACATATTCACTAACTTAAAATACCGTACATAATTGTGAACAATTCATCTTCACGCATATAGTATCTTTATCCTCACACTTTTCAAATTATTTCTCAAATTCTCACACAAAAGTTTAATAATACTGGAAGATTTTTCAATACATATATATATGTTTATACAATACATATGTATATGTATATATATAATACATATGTATATGTGTATATATATACACACATACACAAATTCTTCTGAACTTAGTATTAAATTAAAGAGAAATCATTTGTTCTAATTTTGCGCATACAGCAATTAAAATATTTTATCCTAGTCTCTGAAACTATTAAAACAGTACAAATAAATGCATTTAAAATTGGTTTTCAAAATAATGTACCTGTTGTTATGTTTAGTACACAGTGACAGTGCAGTTGCCACGAAAGTCTCGTGTATGTGTATTTCTTCCGCTTTGCATTTCAGGGTACTTACTATTATTTAAAGCTCTTAATGAACATTCTTCACTTTTTTCGGTAAAATATTTATTTTAAAACTAATGTGTGCGGCATTGTATGCCGAAGATATGTAGCAAGGAGTGAAGACACTTCATCTAAGCTGCTGTTATTAGTACTGCACAAGTTAAGACTTAACAAGGGGATGAATTGCGGATTTTTCTTACACTGTTGAAATCATTTTCCATTTAAGGGGCACGCCTGCCTGCGTCGTTTTTTCTCCTTTCTTGTTTTCTCCTTTGATGGCCTAGAAGCGCGGGAGCTATAAGGGTTACAATGGCATTCGCGGTGTAGCGTGCAGGGCTCTGAACTGGCGTGCAGTGTTCTCGTAATACAGCGTGTATCTATGGGACTTTCAGCGGTTACTCAATAATTTTAATGATGAAAAGTCTGTAGCCAAGTTTGCTAAAGGCTCCTATCGTAGCTTGACTAGTGTCCGGCTGGTATGTTTTAAGATACGGTGATTTTAAAAAGCCGTTTTTTTTAACTATATTACAGGGCTCCAAAATAATAGTTAAAGCACGCGTGGCGACTTTAAGTACCATAACTTCCTCTTCTGGGGTACTACGTAAACATACATGGAGGCACGTTAAATAGATTTGTCAAAAAAAAAAGTTTTTAAACAAACTGCAACGCGGTTCAAGCAGCAGGCAGGCGGAATTCTTGACAGAAAATCTGATGGAAAATTCTCCAGAACTCTCCGTAAAATAACAGAAATGTTCCGTTGTCAAAAACGAAGTTTCCGTTAATTGCACTGCACTTCCCTGAATTCATTGACCTTTCCGTAAATGTATTAGCTTTTTCTTTGTAATTCCTGTTAAAAAAAATCTATTACAAAAATCTTAAATTTTTATTATGAAGATATGTTATTATGTATAAAAAATGGAATATTTATGTGGGAACGAGATTTGAAAACGAATCATAATATTTGAAGCTTGTGGTTCTTACCACAAATTTTAGGAACTTAATTTTCCCTTTTATTTTCCTTTTGGTGTTGTTTGGTGATTTTTCTCATACACGGAAACTAATACAAATCTGCACCTACGTCTTACCCGGGACTCAAACCCGAAGCCTTTCTCACCTCAAGCCGGCACGCAACGAACTGTAATACGGAGGTTGTTTTACAATTCATTTTCCGCTTATATCTACTGGACAGAAGGTATTGATACTTAGTTTCTAGAAATGTGACACACGTATCTTTTTTAAGTTTCTAGTAATGTTTATTTTAAGTGTTTATTAACTGTTACGGGTTCCTCATGCTAGGTTTTCATGTTTGAAGTAGCGTGGATATAATATCTACCGCAGAAACTATAATTGTAGTGTGGATATAATATATGCCGCAGTAACGATAATTGTAGCTTGGATATAATATCTGCCGCAGAAACTATACTTGTAGCGTGTATATAATATCTGCCGCAGAAACGATAATTCTCTGACTACAAAAACGAAGAAATCTCTCTGTGGACTCGGCGTTCTTTATTCCTGAATTTCGAAGTTATCGTGACTTACTGAAGTGATTTGTACTGCTCTTAACAGCGAGGTCTTGAGAGCCGATGAGGGTGAAACTTGGTGAATATGGAGCAGCGCCGGAACTTAACAGTGGCAGATCCCTGAGAAAACCTGCCGACTAGCGGCATCGTCTGGCACGATTCCCAAACACGAAAATTTTGAGCCAACCCAACCTATAATCAAACCCGGTCCACCTTGATGGGAAGCCAGTAGTCTAACTACTTAACCACCGCGGCCCCATTTGTAAGTTATTGAAAATACAGGCACTCAACTCCGGTTTTCGTCATTACAGATTGTTTTTACGTATACTATGAATTGTACATTTCTCTAAAATTTCCGTGAATATAGAGAAAATTTTAACAGTGCAACTATGAGTTACATCTGGTAATTTTCATGTGTATGGCCATGTCAAACTTCTATACAGGACTGAATAACTACGCAATTTTATGGTCGAAATTAGGGCAGCACTTTCCATTTTAGGCTAACATAAACTCAACATTATTTTCTAGATCACTTCCTCATTATTTTTTTCAGACCATGTTCTAATTGACAATTTAGTAATTTGGTAATTTGTAATTTAGTATAGTTAAATTGAAGCACTGATGATAGTCACTTGTTTACGATGATAGCGCTATGTATCGAGCAAACTTGTAGCCTGTATTGCATAACACACTGGCATCGTATTTCTACGAGTTCATCGGCATAAATGCATGAATAGATAAATAAATACTCGTTTAAAGAACGTATAAAACACATTTTTAGATACGTTTACATTTGGGCGTATAAGATTCCACAACGTCTCGTTGAAACTAAATTCTTACATTCAATAATGTACTTACATATAAGTTTATACGATTATGTAAATCCGTGCGCACTCAATTTAATAACATTTTCTCATTACCAGAATGCTTAATTTCTATATTTTATTTACGGATAAAATATTTTCAAAAGTTTAATTTAACCTATAATAATATGAATTTTTGTTAACAAAAATATAAAACGCTTGTGTATGTGAGATATTGTATTTCGGAAACAATCAAACACGTTATATTTGTAGTAAATTTTCAAAGGGTTAATTTTAAAAAAACTGCTAAGATAATAATAGCAAATATAATGTAGATACGAACGTGTAACTGCATAGAGCCCCATCGCCACTTCGGACTCAGGGTGTTGGATTCACAAATTGAATCGCCTAACTACCCTGTAGACTGCGAAGGAANAAACAAAAACTTTTTTGTTATCCTGGGTTATTTTCAAAGATTGAACGATGCGTGTTCATGGAAATTGGTATGTGCTGAAATAATCGGCTTATAGATTACTTCTGAGCACTGTGCGCAAGATAAGTCGCTTTGTAGTTTCATTTGAGTTTAAACGTTAAATAACGGACTTAAATTGTATAAGAATGTGAGCGATGATGGAACTAGCGGCCACTGTGTAGGACATGTTTCATATTACGTAAAATCAGATGCTGACAACGAGTTGCGTGCGTAAAGAACATTCGCGTTCTGCTTTAACGTAGACAGAATAATCCTCATTACATCCGTTATTTAATTTCCTACTTTNCGTAAAGAACATTCGCGTTCTGCTTTAACGTAGACAGAATAATCCTCATTACATCCGTTATTTAATTTCCTACTTTCGTGTTACAGTAAACAGATACTGTGCGAATAAATATTGTCCTGGAAGTTGCCTATTATCTCAGTGTTGAAGTAATTTTTGGTTAGTTTTAAAAGCCCGTTTTTTTGTATATAGTATGCAATTAAATAAGCAGACTGACCGGATTGAAAGATATCTTTCTCTGGCAGTATTTATAATATATGTATTTAGTTTATTCGTTGCCTCAAATTTAATACAGTTTTCAACCACTACCAAATCGCCAGTATCTTAAAACTAAACTCTATAAAATGACACTTGTTTCTTTAATATTTGTTTATTATCTACTAATATACACTAAAACGTTTCATCTGGACTACTCACATATTCACTAACTTAAAATACCATACATAATTGTGAACAATTCATCTTCACGCATATAGTATCTTTAATCCTCACACTTTTCAAATTATTTCTCAAATTCTCACACAAAAGTTTAATTAGACAGAAAGATTTTTTAATACATATGTATATATAATAAATATGTTTATGTATATATATATATAAACACATACACAAATTCTTCTCAACTTAGTATTAAATTAAAGGGCAATCATTTGTTATAATTTTGCGCATACAGAAATTAAAATATTTTATCCTAGTCTCTGAAAATATTAAAATAGTACAAATAAATTCGTTTAAAATAGGATTTCAAAATAATGAACATGTTGTTATGTTTATCACACAGTGACATTGCAGTTGCCACGAAAGTTTCGTGTATGTGCATTTCTTCAGCTTTGCATTTCAGGGCACTTATTATTATTATTTAAAGCTCTTGATGAACATTCTTAGTTTTTTTCGGTAACACATTTATCTTAAAACTAATGTGTGTGGCATTTTATGCCGAAGATATGTAGCAGGGAGTGAAGACACTTCATCTCAGCTTATGTTATTAGTACTGCACAATTTAAGTTTTAACAAGGGGATGAATTGCGGATTTTTCTTACGCTGTTGAAATCATTTTCCATTTAAGAGGCCCACCTGCCTGCATCGTTTTTTCTCCTTTGTAGATTTCTCCTTTGTTGGCCGAGAAGCGCGGGATCTATAAGGGTTACAATGGCATTTGCGGTGGTACGCGCAGGGCTCTGAACTGGCGTGCAGTGTTCTCGTGGTGCTGCGTGTATCTATGTGACTTTCAGAGGTTACTCAATAAATTAAATAATGAAAAGTCTGTAGCAAAGTTCGATAAATGCTCCTATCATAGTTTGACTCGTGTCCGGCTGGTATGTTTTAAGATACGACTTTAAAATACCATTACTTCCTCTTCTGGGGTACGACGTATTTTCGTACGTAAACATACATGGAGGCAAGTTAAATAGTTTTGTAAAAAAACGGGTTTTTAAACAAACTGCAACGCAGTTCAATCGCCAGGCAGGCGGAATTCTTAACAGAAATTCTTGTGGAAAATTCTCCAGAACTCTTCGTAAAATAACGGAAATGTTCCGTTGTCAAAAACGAAGTTACCGTTAATTGCACTGCACTTCCCTGAATTCAATTACCTTTCCGTAAATGTATTCCCTTTTTCTTTGTAATTCCGGTTAAATAAAAACTATTACAAAAATGTTAAATTTTTATTATGAAGGTATGTTATTATGTATTTAAAAAATGCAATATTTTATGTGGGAACGAGATTTGAAAACGAATAAAAATATTTGGATCTTGTGGTTCTTACCACAAATTTTAGGAAATTCATTTTCCCTTTTTATTTTCCTTTAGGAATTGTTTGGTGATTTTTCTCATACACGGAAACTAATACAAATTTGCACCTACGTCTTACCCGGGACTCGCACCCAAAGCCGTTCTCGCCTCAAGCCGGCACGCAACGAACTGTAATACGGAGATTGTTTTACAAGTCCTTTGCAGCTTATTTGTACCGGGCAGAAGGTATTGATACTTAGTTTCTAGAAATGTGACACACGTATCTTTTTTTAGTTTCTAGTAATGTTTATTTTAAGTGTTTGTTAACTGTTACAGGTGCCTCATGCTAGTTTTCTATTCTTGAAGTAGCGTGGATATAATATCTGCCGCAGAAACGATAATTGTAGTGTGGATATAATATCTGCCGCAGTAACGATAATTGTAGTGTGGATATAATATCTGCCGCAGAAACGATAATTGTAGCGTGCATATAATATCTGCCGCAGAAACGATAATTCTCTGATAACAAAGGCGAAAAAATCTCTCTGTGGACTCGGCGTTGTTTATTCCTGAATTTCGAAGTTATAGTGAGTTAGTGAAGTGATTTGCGCTGCTCTTAACAGCGAGATCTTGAGAGCATATGAGGGTGAAGCTTGGTGAATATGGAGCAGCTCTGTAACTAAAGAGCGGAAGATCCCTGAGATAACCTGCTGACCAGCGGCATCTTCTGGCACAATTCCCAAACACGAAAATCTGGAGGCGACCCCGCCAGGAATCAAACCCGGTCCACTTTGATGGGAGTCCAGTAGTCTAACTACTTAACCACCGCGGCCCCATTTGTAAAATATAGAAAATACAGGCACTCAACTCCGTTTTTCGTGATTACATATTGTGTTTACGTATACTATGAATTGTAAATTTCTCTCAAATTTCCGTGAATAAAGAGAAAATTTAACAGTGCAACTATGAGTTACAGCTGGTCATTTGCATGTGTGTGGCCATGTCAAACTTCTATACAGGACTGAATAACTACGCAATTTTATGGTTGAGATTAGGGCAGCACTTTTTATTTTAGGCTAACATAAAATCAACCTTATTTTCTACACCACTTCCACATTTTTTTTTTCAGACCATGTTTTAATTGACAATGTAGTAATTTGGTGATTTGTAATTTAGTATAGTTAAATTGAAGCGCTGATGATAGTCACTTGTTTCCGATGATAGCGCTATGTATCGAGCAAACTTGTAGCCTGTATTGCATAACACACTGGCATCGTATTTCTACGAGTTCATCGGCATAAATGCATGAATAGATAAATAAATACTCGTTTAAAGAACGTACAAAACACATTTTTAGATACGTTTACATTTGGGCGTATAAGATTCCACAACGTCTCGTTGAAACTAAATTCTTACATTCAATAATGTACTTACATATAAGTTTATTCGATTATGTAAATCCGTGCGCACTCAATTTAATAATATTTTCTCATTGCCAGAACGCTTAATTTCTATATTTTATTTACGGATAAAATATTTTCAAAAGTTTAATTTAACCTATAATAATATGAATTTTTGTTAACAAAAATATAAAACGCTTGTGTATGTGAGATATTGTATTTCGGAAACAATCAAACACGTTATATTTGTAGTAATTTTTCAAAGGGTTAATTTTAAAAAAAAGTGTGAATATAATAATAGCAAATAGAATATAGATACGAACGTGTAACTGCATAGATCCCCATCGCCACTTCGGACTCAGGGTGTTGGATTCACAAATTGAATCGCCTAACTACCCTGTAGACTGCGAAGGAANCCCCATCGCCACTTCGGACTCAGGGTGTTGGATTCACAAATTGAATCGCCTAACTACCCTGTAGACTGCGAAGGAACGGTTGCTAGTTGGCAGAGAACCGATTATCTGGTAAACACATAAATCTCGGCCTGACGATTCCCTCCCTCCCACGGACGCGAAGAGTATTTCTTGGACGGGTGAAGAAAAGCGTGGGGTCCCGAGTTACAGCGGGGTTGGCGTCGGGGGAAGGTAAGTTGTACGGCGCTGCTCACTGAACAAATTGGCTGTCGACCGTGCGCTCGGGGTGCGTAGACCCCCGGCCGGTATCTCACGAGAGAGAGAGTGTTCGACATCCTTCGATAGTTATCTCTTTCTCTCTCTCTCTCNAGACCCCCGGCCGGTATCTCACGAGAGAGAGAGTGTTCGACATCCTTCGATAGTTATCTCTTTCTCTCTCTCTCTCTCTCTCTCTCTCTTTCCACCCTTCGTCCCGTGCGTGCAGCGTTGCCACGTCGAGAGGTACGCTTGGCTTTCTGTAGGATGTTGGTAAAGGAGGAAAAAAATCTATGTTATTTATATCTGTTATTTATAAAAGTATTGTTTTAGAAAACGATATGTGGAAAGAAAAATATCGATTTTGGGTACATCGCAATCGCATATTTTATGTATGAAAAGGCCAGACAAATGTAAAATTGCTTGGAATAGTATATATTTAGACCACAAGGCATTGCAGGAAGATGTGGCGCATATTTTTTGTGCATGCTGCCAAAGTTATATAAAAAAGAGCATTTTAAAAACATGTATTTCCGAAACCTGTAAAAAGGTACTGATTTCGATCAAATTTCGTTTAAATATATCAACGGTTTATATCGATGTATCGTTGATATAATACCATAATTTCGATATATTTATATTTTTCAACATTCCTATTTCTGGCGCCGAAAAATATCCATTAACATTTATTTCCACGTTCTGCACCAAAAATTGCTATAGTGAGAAGAGCTGACATGTTTAATTGATATTAATTCGATACTCTACAAACACGCAAAAATAATGTTATTTCTTGCAGCGTCAATCTCGTGAACTGCACAGCCAGAAAGGGAACCACTGTCTAAAAAAACAAGCATATTTTATAAATAAATTTAAATTTCGAAATGCATTTAAATAAATTCAAACTTATACTACTACTCAAGAATTTAAATGGAGAAAACTTCATATTTGAACGTTTCCCACTTGCTGTGAAGAAGCTGGTGATCAAGAGGGTGGCAAACATAAGATGTTTCGGAAGGTAATAAATCTTCTATTAATTTTAATTAATTTTGCATATCGACAACTAGTTTTCTAAGGTTCGTTTTTAAATTCTTTTTTCTGTAGGTCTAGTTCATTTTTAAAGCTTTAATGATAAAGTAATTTTTATAAATGCTTTATTTAAGGAGTACAATTCAGGTCGAATTGTTAAAGAACACATTAAAATACGTTGAAAACCTGGGTAGATTCTTCTGTTACACAGCAAAGGTTGGTTTATTTTTCTCCGTATTCACAGATAATGATTCTAAGTCTTAAATTCCAATAGTAAATGTGTCAAATAATTTATCATCAGTACAGCTTCATTAACACCACAGGAAAATAAGTGAGAAAACTATGGTTGCACTTTAGTTTTTAGCCAATTTTTGCATTAAAATTTATTTTGCTTATAAGCCTTATTTTTGTAAATCCATTAAATAATTCAGGACTACTAACATCGCATGCTTTGAAAAATTATTAATCATTATTGGTATTCAAAATATAAAAAAAATATTAATTTTATAATATTATTGGATTAATTAAAATTGCATACGATACAGAAAGAGAACTGAAGAAAATAAAATGAGAACATTCAATTAAATGTTTCAGTTATATTTATAAGTACTAAGTGAACAAATTGGGAGAAAATTTTGTTTACTCAAAGTGAATGCATAGTTGAATTATGTGTAGGACAATTACGTACTGAACAACCGTAACGTTGCTTATCCGTATCTTAAGTTATTAACAAATAGAAGTATTCTTCTTTTGGTTAGGTAATTATAAACTTCACTTTACACCTGTCAGCAAATTAAACTCTAATATATACTCTGGTTTTGTTTCTTCTACTGGCGATTATGCTGGGTGGCACGGCAGGAACGACTATTTTAGCCAATAGTAAAAGCCCATTCGATTGAGCGGCCTATCTCCCGTAACTCGATCGCACAAGTCAATGGATTCAACAAGCAAACGAAAGTAGGTAATGACACTCTGGATAAGTACACATGAATGGAGTATTAGACTAATAACCCCGTAATTGATACAGTAAAACCGCTACAGAAACCTATTAGTGGAAGTGGACTCACCACAAAAACTGGGAGATTCCCGATGAAATATCAGAATAAACTCGATTAAAGTACAACCAGTAGGCAACTGGTTAAAGTATGGTTTTGGACGGGGAGCTGATATCCCCCACCCATATGGAAATAAAATGGCGACGACCCGTCAAAGTAAAAGGATAACGAAACTGGAGAAATAAATACGAAGAAAAGAAACAGAAACTAATGCAGTAGTATGATTTGGAGAGATCGGGTATAATGTTTTTTCAAATGGGAGCTGTGTGGTTGTGGCTGGCGGTCTTCGGCTCGACTCGGACGAGCTCGGCAGTCTCTGGCTCGACTCGAGTGGTACTCGGAAGCCGTCCACTCGGGTTTGTCGTACATAACCGAAGGCGCTCAGCAGTTACACCCACTAATTATTCAAGCATATATAACTGCTTCTGGTAGCCATATGCGTTTTATAGGTATCGGGTATGTCAAATGGTAATAGTGAATTTATTTTCCAAATTTAAAAAATTATTTTTAATTATGGGTTATTTATTTACATTGTGTTGAAATTAAAAATAGGGTTTTGCGGAAACATGCAAAAGTCTCTCTTACAATTACTACATGTCCAGTCCCCTCTATTGAAGGCTGATTAATACACGATGTCAGAATCTTTAAATTATAAAAATTAAAGATTACTTTATACCCTGCATTTTTTAGAAAGGGTAGATAATAGGGGTGGAAACTGTCGCACGAGTTATCCAATCTATAATTAGCAATGTAATAAAAATAATGAATTCTATCGTGTCACCCCTTAACAACGCGAGTTTTTTAGTATCCTACTTCTGGTGGATTGCTAGAGACACTGTATCACTTAAAACTATATATCAGATCCCTATGCGCGCTCAATGAGTAGCAATTTCATTATAGGCTACTGCCACAGTCAAAACTCATTCTCTGTTCTCCTCAACTAAATGGAATGACGCCATAAGAGGGTTGAAGGTTTCCTATTCGTTTAGAGTCCTGAAGGGCGTTTTAAATGAGCGGAGGTCCAATGACACGCGTGAAATTTACATACACGTCTAACTTCGGACCAAATTACAAAGCGAAACGATAGGGACTCTTATGCACTACGTAACAATGGGCAATATTTTTTGTATCAGGCATGGCTTGTACACCGTGGACGATGCATTCATACGTCACCATGACGTCTTTCATTATTGAAGACGTGGTACTTGGATCCATTTACAGTCTATCTGCCAATTTTTCGTACCTCTATAGAAATTATTATATTTATTTAATTTCGTCCAGATTGGATCCTCGTGATATTTCCGTAATTCGCGAGGAAATGGGGAGGTTCAAGCTGAGGAACTACTTTATCACTTGTCTACGACAGGGATGAAAGACCACCGGGGAGAAGAACAGATCTGCCGTAGCTAGCCAAGATAAAACTCACGAGACGTACAAATTGCAAGTCAGACGCGTTTATTACGCTAAGCTGCCCTCGTCAAGCTCTCTTGCGTAACATTAGAGCCGTATTTGGCCGATAAGAGAGCAGCAGGTTGTTGACAAATTCTTCTCAAACATGTTTCCAGACGTGGTGAAACACTAAACAAGTTCGCCCAAGCATGGGGCAATATGTGGGTCTGACTGACTATTCATAGTGTCGAAAGACTATCAGCAAATTGAATTCAAACTCCGCCCACGAACCATGTCTGAACCAGTCACCGTCAAGTTATGAAACGGCAGAAGTGGTGGGGCGAGAAGTGTGGACTGGTCTCCGAAATGGTGGAACGTTGTAGCCGGAGGGCTATCAGCGTCCTGGATGTACCTCACTCCCTTGCTGGCGCTCGTAGAGTTTGAATAATTTCCTTTTCTTCACTACCCTTCTCGGGCTATGCCCCTCGTGTCAACCTTCCTTCTCACAAACACTTTAATCCATTCAGGCCCAGTGTACAATACGCACGTGTTGGTAATTTTTGGTCTTTACTGCACACTGCTAAGCTCAATTACCAATGATCTTAACTGCGGGTAAATGATTCGCAAACTGTTCTACTGGTCTAGGTCATAATTGGTTCATATAACTGTAGCCGAACATATGTCCCACAACTCACTGGCTGTGACAACAGAGCAAGTATTGGGTCGATTTAAGTACAGCACACATCAAAGAACATTTATTTACAACACCTGAATCAATAACTTAAAGTGGGTCTGAAAGGGTCAAACAAAAACCTTTTTCTGAATAGGACCCTGAAGGTATAATATATTACTTACTGTTTCCAAACTTGTGTAGTCGTTTTATTAACACGTTGTTCCTATCTCCACTCTTAAAGCTCTCCCCATCTATGATATAGGTAAAAGTTATGATAAGGATAACATAACACGTTGTGGCTTAACGGGAAACACACTCGGCGACTGTCGAGTAGCAAGTCTGCCCGTCGCAGAGGCTCCTCTCGCGTGCGATGTCTCATCTCGAGCTCCTGATCGATACTAGGAATCGTACGACGGCTGGTCGCATGTCATGGGCTCCGGGATCACAGAACTGGGGTCTCCGTCCTGGCTTCGCGTGGTTCGAGGAAACCAGATAAGGGGTTAGCTGGTAGTGCCTGATAAGGGCGCTCAGCGTTGGCTCATACCATACGATTCCGATAGTAATACACATGACCAAAATCTAGGGATTTAAGAAACAGTCTGGCCTTAGAAACTTTACAATATTTTTCTAGGTCTTGGAAACAATAAAATGTAATTTGTATAGTCTGGTTGTACTGTTTCTCTAAAGTACAGCGTGATGTCTGTTGGCTGCTGTAATGTTCTTTCGATGCATTCTGACACTTTGCATACGTCAAAATTGCAGTTATTGTCACACACATTCAGCCATTTATAACGCCCACTCGATAATAAAATAGAAGGTTATTCTTCGTTTCCTCTATTTGCCCTTTACAAAACAATTCATCAATCATTTTGTAAATTTACCGTTGCCAGTGCCAAACACAAAAAAGAATTAATATATTTATAAATCCCATATATGGATATAAATTGCTCTATTGCTTGCGACAGTATATAGTAATTTAATTTCTCAGCTATTCGATTATCGGTACTTTTTAAAATCTGTTCTTAGGTTTCCGTGTTTCGAGTTTCAGGCAAGCTTCAAAAACTAATTCTACATATATACAGATTTCGCATACAATAATCTAATAAGGATTGTTTGGTGTTGTCAAAGTAAATATTGATTTGCTTTGTTCTGATCTATTGAGCTAAACGTAAGTTTTTGATAATGTCAGCTTTGTGACTTGTGGTGCCGTACCAAATAATGTCATTGTTATTTTCTTATTTTTACATTTCCGTCTAATCCATTAATATAATATTTCAATCCATTTGAATACTTTTTTATATAAAAAGTTTTAACTTGTGGCATATTGTACATATGGATCAGTTTAAATTTGTATTTAATCAGTATTCACAATGAAAAATTTAGGTTTTTATCTTAGGGCTTCCGCCTGCGTAGAGCTTGTGTCCGCGCTTGGGACCGAGAAGCGAAGGAGCGATAAGAGCGACACTGCCACGCGCATCCAGTGCCTCATCGCCGTTAAGCGCACAGCTCTGAACTGGCGTTCAGTGTTCTCGTCGCACTGAGTGCACCTACGGAACTGCAACTGCGAGCATCAGAGCAGTGAAGAGTGTGACTGGCAAGCTGGAGTATTGGACTGGATGCGTGAGTGAAAGACATTACAAACTATGGCAACAGAAAGACTGAACGTGTGTTAATGATGTGTATGAGTTAATTGACTATAACCAAACAGAGACATTGAGAAGGACGGAAATTAGACATTAGAAATTGCTATCACTGAGAAAAAAAAAGTGTAATAGTGGAGATAGATCATTTAATGCTATAAATAATAGTTGTAACTAAATTAAAAATTGTATTAATTTTTTTTATAATTTTATTACGACAATCATCTATCACGAACTCAGATACGCCCCTCAGGCGTCAGGTAATCATCACGAAACCCGTCGATTGATGTTTTGATTGGCGTGTCGCCGCTGCATGTTTCTAGTCTTGCAACACTTTCGCAATCAGCACCGGACTCTAGCTCCGTTATAGATGCATTGATTAAATAATTCGTAATATGGGGTCGGATGTTTGTGTAGGGTTATTAATTGAATGCAGCCCCTAGCTGTAAAGGTTGCTTAATTGGCACTAGTCCACATTTATTCGGTTGTGCATTAGTACTGTTATTTTATAACAAAAAAAAACATTATATCTGGAAAACCATTTATTTGGCTTACGGTATTTCATCAATGCTCTAAGTCTTACAAACCAAATCGCAGGTCTTAGGTATTTGAGAATAATTTTTGTTATCAACATTATTTTTTTAAGCAATTTACATACAATTAATTGTAGTGATAATGATCGCGATTTCTATTTGGATACCATATAACAGTCTAATTCTCCTTTAATCTTTGTGCAGCCCCATATCTACAGGTAAAAACATACGTTACCATTGGTTTGATTATACTTGGACCATCTTGCTGTATGCATTACAGTTGCTTAATTCAAGAGATGCAGATTCCTAAGGGAGGTATTTCCCTTTGAAAAGTTTCTGTGGGAAATGGTTTGATTAGGATCAAATCCAAAACAGTTGCAGATGTAAATTTATCTGTCACTTTTCCGTCCATGTGCATGTAGACATGCGAGTGCTGAAAAATATATGATTGCCGCCTACACTACCTTTATCCTTATCACACTATTTTTGTGTACTGTATTGAATGTCAATCCACTATAATCACCTACAATCCTGTACTCATAAAACTTTTACCGTGACAGTGTTTTAGTCGCTGCCACTCCCATCTTGTAACAGACTTCATTCAATTCCATCATACTATCCCTACATAAGGGAAGAAAATCAGTATTGTACGTACTAACTCATAGATTTTTTTAATAATTTTATTCGGAAGAAATAGCCTCAAGAATAATATATCATATTTGAAACCAATTATCAAAAAATTCCCTCCCCCTTAGTTACACATATTTAGATAGACACACAAACTAGCGTGCTCCCATACAAATTGTCAGCGATAAGGAATCGGTCATCTAACGTCTTAACAAAGAATCAAAAGGAGTAATTTTAAAAATTTAAATGAGATATTCATTCTTTTGTTTTTCGTGTTTGTTTGAAACACAAGAGAGGAAGACTTAACATATTAGTAGCACGTTTACTTTGTCAGTTGAATATTATGAATGTTCCGTGTTGAGGCATGAAACATCCCGATGATATGGTAATAATATGCATAACGATAACGCCTTAAATTTCGTGTTGTACTAGTAACTTAGTCTTGGCAGTTGTCAGATAGTTTATCCTAAATTAATATTATTGTATGACTGTATAATGAAACAAATTTTTTGTGTCAAATGTAATACCACATATAGTAAAATTTATGCATGCCACACGGAAGTTGCACCAGTACTTGAAATATAAAAATACATATTAGGTATTTATAGGTTGACGTAGGTCTCAATCATTGGTGTACGTGTTGAAACACGCAAGGTAGGTGGTAGAACGATTCCTGTGTTTAAAATCCACATACCATCTTTGAATAGGGTCCTTATAAACAGTGACACAAGTTATTACTACCTTATTTATATATATATAATTAATAAATTAAACTCTTACACTAAGGTAAACATACTCCCGTTGTTAATACAAATTTTAGTCAAAATGTATAAACCTTTTTTTGTGAAAATTAATTCAGTGTTTTACTTGTAGTGCTACACCCATTCGCTCGAGTGAAATTATTGTTGACCAACTTCCAATTAATTATGTCATTCTGATTCTTAATTTCACATCTTAAAACCAGTTACATGTTGGAGTCACGAATTATATTGTAAAATGATGACTATTTTTCATGAAAGCACGATAGGTTTCTAAGTGGTTACTGATTTTCAATCAGTTACAAATTTCCCATAGAATCATAACTGCGTCTAAATTATTTCTTTAAACATCTTAGTAAAACAATATTAACGTTTTAGATTTTCCGTTAGAGTCGATTATCGCGTTTGTAAATCGCTTCAGATCTACTTCGTAGCAAGTGATCGACTTGGAGCGTTACGAATAAAATCATTTATTTTAAAAAAATTAGCTACAATTATTTCAGTTATTTTTTATCCTTTAACTACCTTTTTATATAAATATTGCCATGTTAATAATAAACACAGTGTGTATATTCCACCCCACTCTGATGTTTACGTCTCTGGCTAAAATAATGTATATTTATTAACTATTATACTAAATGAGAGGGCTTTCAAAAGTGCTCACATTACCGTGAATAGCCTACATCATGGCATTTTTGCACGTTCTGTTAAGGGGTTGTGATAGTTTTGAGTAAAATGAAACTGCTTACTACAGATTTTTGGGATTTCGTTCTAGAAATTCTAAATATTCTCTAAACTGGAGCACCTGGAGCACGTTCAACTTAGTGCATTTTGAATTTTGCACACACCCAGTCGTCGAGTATGTATCGTTAACGATCGACACGAAGACCAACGAAGTCGACGACATTCTATTAGGCTGCTTTTTCTTTTTATAGCTCCAGTTAGTCCCTTCTTGCTGAAAGACTTCCTTCCAGGGTTGTATGTTGCATACTGGGAAAAGTCATTACATTTATTCAAATTTCAGTGAGCATGGCCCAGTTATAAAACTTATAAGTGAAACCTATAACAACAAAAAAAATATACTTTGTGCAAAGTTGTTACGATGTATCTAGATTTTCTGTAGTTATGTATACATTCCCCACGCGATTGTTCTTCAAAACAGTTTAAGTTAGGCCATGGTTAGCAGTTACTCTTCCCTTCGATACCGGAAGACCAGCGAGTTGTTTCTATCAAATACTTTACGAGTAGACATAAAATGAGCGTTCTGGATCATCCAACAAGGGGGTAAAAACATCCATACGCCCGCCATTCGTTTGTGAGCTAGTAATTTAATTTAACACAAAACATCTTAATGATTGCATAAATTATCACATTTTTGACTATAATTATTTAACTGATTTGTATTTCAAATAATAGAAATATATATATATATTAATTTCTCAAAGAAAATACATTTATTTCACCATACATTCTTAATATATACACATAATTTATCTTATTTGTTTTGATATCACATTTGTTAATTAACTCTAATAAAACACTTTATGGTGAAATCCATTAAAATTATAAAATTGATAATTTTTTTTTTATATTTCATTATTATCATCTATAACACTAATGTTTCTTACTTCTAAAAATGCTTTGTATTACTGAATTTTGCGTACTTATACGTATTAATAGAATGTATATTTTATATAAAGGCATATTAGCTTCATATTCAATAATCGGCCACATTATTTCCAGTTTCTGCATACTTTTTTATCAGCTGTATCATATTTTTTTTATTATGTACAAATAGACAACTAAATATTATGTTATAAATTTCTATAAAATTATATAACAACATTTTCAGTTCACTTTATTAGGTATCTAATAAAACTTAATGAATATCATGAAGGATAAACTATCTCAATGAGTATAACAGAATGAACATATTTAACTGTGTATTTAACATCAGTAACGCTCACTTCAATATGATATGTTTGCACTGTTGGTATTAATAAAGCTATCGTAATTGTAGATTTACTCTTGGATAATCTACAACTTCAATAATATATAAATGTTTAGACTGTTATAATTTAAATAAATAAATACCAGTGTACATACATTGTAGCAATATTAAGGTGATGTCCTACCGTGTCATGTTTAGCATGTCTAAACTGTTTATATTCAAATTAATTATTAATAAAAAGAAAATGATATCCTTCGGGAATTTCAAAATATATTTTATTACTACAATAATTGAATTTACCTATTTGATATATTCGACGGAAGGTTAGCTTTATAAAAATCTCTATATACTTAAAAATTACCCAAGAAAAAGTTAAAATTTTATGCAATAGATATTATGAAAGATAATATGTAAATAGTTAAAAATAATTAAAAAATTTCACTACTTTAAAATATAAAAAAAATTAAATTATTTCAAGAATAACTACACTCATTTTAAATGGCCGCTATTATAAAATAACTAATTAAGCTAATGATCAAAGAGCTATGAATTACATATATCACAAAAAATGGTTCAAATGTACAACAAGTGAGGACAAAAAATTTTAATTTAGAGTATCCACAAATTTTGAATGTAACTACATTTGAAAGATAATTATTTACAGGTTACATTTCACCAGAATAAAACAGAATAGATTATTTTTTGAAATATTAAAAAAATTTTAAGAAAATGTAACAGGAATCAGGCCATTACAAAATGTATGTTAAAATGTAAACACTAGTAATATTATTGCAGAAATATCAAATAAAATTAATGAAACACGTAATTTTAGAGATTATAGTAGAACATTTTATATAAGCGATACACAAGTAGATTTATAAGATAATAAAAATAATTTTGAAGATTATACGAGTTGAATGACGGTTAAACAAATATATTAAAAATAACAGAAATATCATTGAAACATAATTTACAGATGATTATTACAAACGTATACTAAAAATATATTTAACACACATACATGACACTAAGAATTTAATCCAAATAAAACAGTTATATAAAAAATTTGTAATATTTAACTTTTATATATCTAGATATATGTATTCGGGTATGTCTTAAAGTCTTATTTTGAGCACGGTCGTTAGAGCCTGAACAAATTCCTTTGGCAACATTTAACTGGGAAGTAATCGACCATGGTCTGACTTAAGAAACCACTGCAATATTCACTTTTAATGATTTCCGAAAGTCATGAAAAACTGAACTGACGATAACTTGACCGGGAATCAAGCCGGGGTTTCCACGAATGCGAGTTCGGGTTTACTATCACTTTGCCATCTGTCTTGGTTATAATAAAATAATAACGCACGTAAAAATGTCTTAAGTACATCTTTATTACAGTGTCGCTGTGATTTTTATAACAGTAAAAAAACTAAATTTTCACTTTTTAGACTTTATTTCCTTTACGAGCGTTATTTGTAAAGTTTTTCCAATCATCTAACCATCTCTGTTTGCGACAGAAGATACTTCTTGCAGCCCTGTTATTTGTTCGAAGCGCCGCGGAACTCGAACTATCTCGTGAACTTCCGGATAAGACGTGGCAAACTTCCGGGAAGTTATAACGGCAGAGGGGCGAAGGAAGTTCGTGTGACTCGCCACCTTTAAAGATTTAGCGCCGGAGGACTTCCTTGCCGGCCAGGTACGGCGAAGTTTTCGACCAAGAATTTAATACGTTGCTGGGATTTGTCTGCAGGTCTCCTCATCTGCAATCAACTACGGCGGAGAATGCCGGCGGAAAATAATTGTTTTTCCTGAAGTAATACCGTTAGTAGTACCAAGAATTTTCTTCCTTGTAGTAACAGTAATTCGTGAATTGAACAGAACAATGTTCTTCCCATGTTTTTATAACACGTGGGTAATAAATCAAATCTTAACATTTTAATTTAAAACCAGAAATGTTAGATACCAAGAGTAGGTAATCCTAAATGGCAGAATTCGCTCATATTTTGCCAGGTTGTTTTAATGTCTACCTTTTTCTTATCCCGTATATTTGTAAATTTTATTGTACCCCAAAATGTGTTAAAGAGATGGGCATTGTTCAGGGAAACGCAGGACTTATCATATTCTTCACGACTGACTGGTGCTAAAATATTCCAAGCGTCTTTCTGTTGGCAAGAGTGAAAACAATGTGCTAACTGCGGTAAAACGTGTCTTGTTTAATGGCGTGTTTGAAAGGATTTACTGGAATGCCAATCCGATCGTTGGAGCGTAGTTATCATACTTAAGAAACACTAAATTACTCCTTAAATAAGGCTCACGCGCATATTATTTAACCATGTTCTTAGCGAAAATGGAAAGGTGAGTGGCCTGAGAAGTTGGCAAAACACCATGCCTGTCTTGAAGCCCTTGGTAGGCCTTTCGAACTGTTCCTTTAAACAGGATATTTAGCGTAGTTAATATTGCAAATGTATGCGTTTGTAATGATTCAATGTATTTGTTTACTACAGTGTTAACTTCCTTGTGTTCATTTTTCAGTCACCGAAGATGACCACTCACTTACCAGTGAGCCTGCCCCCTTGGTGCTGCACAATACATCAATGTGCCATCTGCATTCGCTCTTGGAACTCACTAACAATCACGCCTAACACACGACCCCTAGCCCGTTTAAAGCACAGCGAGCGCGATTAACTGACGTATCGTGCAGTCACTAGTCCAGACTGTTGCATGTTCCCTACCTGTCAGGTCACTCACGTTCTGCTTTGAAATTTCCGTAAGGAATTCTCGAATACTGTTCCCCTCAGAGTGTTCTGATAATACGACCTTTTATATTAATTAGGACGTGCTGATTCATAATTTTACTCAAAAAATCGTTCACAGCTTAACGTTACAAAGTTTTATGCAAATGAATATTTACTTAATGGAGAGGGATGATATAAACGACCACATTTTCAGAGGTATAAGATCTTCGTTTTACAAATCACGGTTCACGTATTAGTTCGTTAGATGCTAGTACTTTGTGATATTTTTTAAATAAAAGCATGTCAAACTCCTTTCTTGGGGTCGCATAGCACCATTAAGGCCTTAATTAGGTATCACCAAAGGGAAAAGTGGCACATATGTTTTCATTTTATATTTCCGAAAGGAACTACCTGCCGGTATTTTCAGGAGTTGTTTAAAAGAACGCGTATATGCATGCTAATTCAGGTCATATTGTTTATAACATATACGAGAATACGACTTAATATTATTGCTCAAAACACGTTTCCGTAAAAGCAGAAGTTTTACGTCATGTTCACTGCTCTATAATCACATAGAAAAAAAATGATTTCCGATTGATGAGGATTATTATTATTCTCGTGTCAGAAACATGAGTGAAACACAGCTACAGCATCACTGAAACACATTATACAACTTTTAACCACAATTTGACAACATCCAGCGCATTATCCGAGGCTCTGATCAGGTCGTCTTCTGTGCATGAAGCTGGACACAGTCGACATTGAAGCATGTGTCCGACAGTACAGTCTTATCCGCCATCGCATTTGACGTAACCATTGATGTAGCCCCAACTTGCCAAGTTAGCCTTGGATCTGCCCAATCCAGATCTCAGCCTTTTCCAAAATTTCCATATCAACCATCCCTCGTCATGGTCAGGTGGTAAACTTTCAGTTACTTTTTTATTCAATCATAGGGGAAGGAGTTTTCGCTTTCCACAGCTGTAATCTAGACTTTTCAACTAGGATTCTGAGTTCCTTTGATCATCTTAAGAATCTTTTCCTGGGCAGGGAGTTCATGTCCATATAGCAGGTGGGCACTCTCCTGTTCCACTTTACTCCTTCCCTTGTTCGCTGCTGCTTCTCTTCGAATAGACATTACTCCTCCCCTTGTTTGCTGCTGCTTCTCTTCGAACAGAGGGTGGCCATATAGCAGGTGGACACTCTCCTGTTGCACTTTACTCCTTCCCTTGTTCGCTGCTGCTTCTCTTCCAATAGACGGTGGCCATATAGCAGGTGGACACTTTACTGTTCCACTTTACTCCTCCCCTTGTTCGCTGCTGCTTCTCTTCGAACAGAGGGTGGCCATATAGCAGGTGGACACTCTCCTGTTGCACTTTACTCCTTCCCTTGTTCGCTGCTGCTTCTCTTCCAATAGACGGTGGCCATATAGCAGGTGGACACTTTACTGTTCCACTTTACTCCTCCCCTTGTTCGCTGCTGCTTCTCTTCGAACAGAGGGTGGCCATATAGCAGGTGGACACTCTCCTGTTGCACTTTACTCCTTCCCTTGTTCGCTGCTGCTTCTCTTCCAATAGACGGTGGCCATATAGCAGGTGGACACTTTACTGTTCCACTTTACTCCTCCCCTTGTTCGCTGCTGCTTCTCTTCGAACAGAGGGTGGCCATATAGCAGGTGGACACTCTCCTGTTGCACTTTACTCCTTCCCTTGTTCGCTGCTGCTTCTCTTCCAATAGACGGTGGCCATATAGCAGGTGGACACNCTGTTATCAATCTGCAAGCATTGTTGAGAGCTACATCCATCAGTTTGGTATGAGATGAATTGTACCAGACCGGACAGGAATGATGGAGATTAAAGCATATTCTAACAGAGACTGTAACGTCCAACATTTATGCATTTTAAATCGTACGAATCTCCTCTAAATCACACGCAATTTAATTATAGCCAATCCCAGAGAAGGTACCAGTGTAATTTTAGCTAAGAATATATTGGGACCGGAAGTTGGGAAGACTTTTACTTTTAATCATGCTCCGCGTCGAGAAATTGTGCTTGTGTTTACAAAGCAAATTCCCTCGTTAAAAAGCTGAGAAAATTTTTAGTATGCTTTTTTATTCGAAAGTCTTATGTAACAAACATTTTGATCCATTCCGAGTAATATGAACTACGGTAGTGGATAGAAAAAAACCGGGTTGAATGGGAAGGGGATAGGTAATAGTCTGGTCTTGAATTTGAATAGCGGTGATAGAGATTTGGTCAAATTCCTAATTTCGCAAGCTAAAAAATTGAAGGGGTGTTTTATATGCAACGTACGCTGTGTTAATCTTGACCTCTGCTGTTCACGGTTAATTCAGACATTTTGAAATCTACTTTTGAAAAATATCACTGCCCCTGCCTGCTATGTTTTAAAGTTGGTAACGACCTAAGAAAAGTAAATCAGTGGTTTAACATTGAATTTAAAGTTTTTGGTAAACATTTGTGAATACTGAAATGATTTGTTTCTCCTTGGGATGCATATAAGTGTAATAGTTAGCAAATTAGTGAAACATTATCCTGTTTGAT